>JAFEMH010002977.1:0-298518 GCA_022495995.1 Adenophora triphylla var. japonica | reverse complement strand
AGAGAGAGAGATAATCAGAAGGTCCATTCAGATCTTGCAATATACAAAACCTTACAAGTGCAGTACTTAATGAATACAAATCTTTATCAATGTGGTCTAGGCTTATCTGTTTTGGTTCTCTGAGAGTAGAGTCAGATGTTACAGTAAAATAATGCTGAAGATATAATATATATATATATACTAAGATATTACTCTGCCCAAGTGCCATCATTTTTTTTTTAATTTTTAATTTAATTTTTTTTTAGGATGAAATCGGAAAGAACCAAAATAATTGAGTGGTAAAATGGGAATTTCACCAGAACAGGAACTATTCAAAAAGTTTTTTTTTAAAGAGAGAGGGCAAAATGGGAAATGTAACAAAATAGTGGCGGGGGCAAAAGCGGTAAAGTTGGCGGATGAAACTGTTCAGTAGAAACAGTGCCAACCTTCCCTCAATTTATACTATAGATATATATATATATATAGACAAGCGGCGTACTTTACGCAATAGAGAAAGAGGTTGGCATGTGTTTAAAAATATTTTTAGTAACCCACTTTTTGTGTTTTTTACACAGATAATTGCTTGCAGCTCCCTATTGCTGGACCATACTAGCATGAGCTACACCTACAGCTTATCACATACACACCACCACCACGAAAGTAATTCGAATCAGATGAGGATGGTCACAACTATCTCGCTGTAGAAAATTCTCATCACCATTTTCATCATTTTCAACCATTGCCAAGGAAAACAAATTGCAGCCCCCCAAAAGATTCAGAATTCAACAGTGGTTTACACTTGAAGCAGAACCGAAAGATGTTAAACTACAGTTAACACCTTCACTCCTTTATAGCAGGAGTCTTATGCTTTGTAATTTCCGCTATATCTAGTGAAGGTGGAATTGAAGGTGGTGCTTTGTTCATCCCAATACTGACTATTATGTGCTGGCTTTGACCTCAAGACAGCCTCTACTTTCTCACAAAGTTTTCATGGCCACAGGGGTATCCCTTGCAAGTATCTTCTGCAGCATTTTGATTGAAACACCAATATACCGAAGGGTAAAATGGTAATTGACTTTGATATTGCTCTCTTGTCACTGCCCATCATGTTGCTAGGAGTCAGTGTTGGAGGGATATGTAATCTTGTGCTTCCAGAGTGGCTTATCCACGACACTATTTGTTATGCTTTCTTGCTTGGTGTAGCTTTAGGACATGTGGAAATCAGGGGTAGAAAGCGTTTCGAAAGTACGGGAATATGAAGACCGGGGTAATAAAGAGGTAGTGAATCAGCAAAAACAGCCTCTTTTGGATGGTGAAGAGAAAGGGTATTTGTTTTCCATGGATGAAACTGGGGATCATGATCTTGGTTTGGCTCTCCTTCCTTTGCTTCATATTTACTTCACGATAGGTAAATACGGACAGAGTATGGCTCTCTATAGGGAACACACTATGAAATTCTATGGGTAGCGCACAGGCTAAGAAGGAGAGAAATGTTTATGTGATTTTTGTATTAATCATGGTTTACTCCACTGTAATCATAAGGAATGTTTTACCATATAGATCCCTGTGGAGTGAGATATTGGCTACCTATCTTATCGGTTGAGAGAAATTCCGCTAGCGATAATTTTCACAACGTGGATTTTGTACAGCAGAAAAGATATCCTCGAAAACCATGATCCTAGTCGACAGGTGACAATAGCAATCTACTTCTGACACCACTTAATGAATGTCACTTTCATCAAAGCACGAGCTTTAAGAAACCTAATTTCGTGTATTGATATAAATTTGTATAGGAAATTGAACGGAGCAGATACAGACCGTCCAACTTGATGTTCCCAGCACTGGCACTAGTAATGGGGATTCTGTGCGGGATTTTAGGATATGGTTGTAAAATGCTTACAAGCCCACTACTACTTCAAGTTGGAATAGTACCTGTAACTAAGTTTCTCCCATCCATCACCATGCTTAAACCTCTGCAACTGGTAATGAGAGGGCTTTTAGATTCACTTTACTTTCTTGTGGTCCAGGTAACAGCTGCAGCATGTTCTTTCATGGTGCTCTTCTCGGCATCCATGTCTGTTATTCAGTTATTGTCTTTGCTGATGAAGCACAGTAGAGATGCCTTCATCTTCACAATCATCTGTTTTGTTGGCTTGATTACTGGAAAAATGTTAGTACAAAGGGCTATTAGAAAACATGGAAGGGCCTCCAAACTTTTCACAGCATGGATTTTGTACAGCAGAAAAGAGAGCCTTGAAGACAATGATCCTAGTCGGCAGGTAAGAATAGCACTCTACTTCAGACAAATTGTGCACTGCTTGATGAATTCCACTTTCGATAAAACACGACCATTAAGAAACCTAATTTCATTTATTTTTATAATTTCGTATAGGAAATCGAAGGAGGCAGAGATAGACCATCAAACTTGATGTTCCCAGTAATGGCAATATTAATGGGGATTCTGTGTGGAGTTTTTGGAATTGGTGGTGGAATGCTTATAAGCCCACTTCTACTTCAAGTTGGAATAGCACCTGAAGTAAGTTTCTCCTATCCATCACCATGCTTTAACCTCTGCAGCTGATGATGAGAAGGCTATTAGATTCAAGTTTACTTTCTCATGGTCCAGGTTACAGCTGCAACCTGTTCTTTCATGGTGCTCTTGTCGGCATCCATGTCTGCAATTAAGTTTTTGTTGTTGGGGATGGTGCACATTGGAGATGCCCTCATCTTCACTGCCATCTGTTTCTTTGGCTCGGCTATTGGGAAAATGGTAGTACAAAGAGCTATTCGAAAACATGGAAGGGCCTCCATAATTTTGTTTTCAGTGGGTACGGTGATGGTATTAATTACTGCAATGACCAGCAGCTATGGAGCTCTGGACGTCTGGAGGGATTATAAGAGTGGGAAATATATGGGACTTAAACTGCCTTGTTGAATTAGACTTCTGTAATTTTTCTACACTTCTCTTCGATTTAATGTAACCTATTACCTACTTCCTTGATAGTCTGTATGTATCAGATGAAGGTAAGATTTTATAAAGCTACTCTTCTGTTTGATTACTGACATGAAAATAGTTGTTCAAATTTGCGAAATGCAAGCGACAACGCACACACACCATGAGCAAACAGATACACACAGCCTGATAGGAATTAGAATAACGCCACAAGACGGGGATAACATATGAGGCAGAGTGCCGAATAATCCAGCATCCAGACGGTTGTCTAGCTGCCTGCTTGCCAAGACTCTAACAAGAACAACACCCGGGCAATATTTACTGCCTGGGAACTAACCAAGTGATCCATCCAGCACCAACTGATAATGGGATCCAGGCAGCTGCCCACTTCAATAACAAAAATAACGGATAGATAAAATTACTCGAAAGATGTTTTGACATACTTTGACATACTCATCTGCAGGCAAAAAATGAGCAGCTTCTATGAGATCAATGTACACCTGCTCAAGCAACTGGGAGTCGGAGAACATGATCCAGAGATGTATCAACTGCTGCAAGCGGAGTTAACAGCCACATAGGGACTCCAGGGTAACCCATGACCGGCCTGAACTTGCTACCACCAAATTTTCTTGAAGGTGAAAATGGAGAAGGCATTGCAGGTGGGGGAACAGAGGCAGGAATGTTGGTAGCGTGCTGAAGACTTTCAATTGCTGCTCAAGTCTCTCTTTCTCTGCCTTTGGTTTTTGCTTCTTGCCATGTTGTTCATTCTTTATAGCCTCCAAAAACAAGTTCCGTCAAGACTAACAAACCAAATGAATAACAAGGTATGTAAAAATTGATATCCAAGAATCGTGTGGTTACTTTTGATTATCTTCAAAGGTGAAACTATTACATCATCCTGATTGAAAATGCTAGCATAAAGTTCCATTTTTTTCATGTAAAACTGTGTTGAGATGACAGGCATCCCAAACATCATGGGGAAAATATATAAGAGTCTATAACAAAAGAGGGTTACCTTCAGTTCGTTAATCTTCTCCTTCAATTCATCAGATGACGCTTTCAGATTGATGGCTTCATCTCTTAACTGAGTCACCATTCGAACATCATCATTTCAAATATAATTATTTTCCATCTTGGTATACCTTCCAGGCTCCAGTATTGCATTTACCTCTTGGAACCAAGAGTTGAGACACACCAAGGTGAAATAAGAGAAGCTATATGCAGAGCTGCCAAGCACTATGCATGAGATACAAACATGCAACACAACCACGCAGACAGAGAGGGAGGGAGGATTTACTATATCTCTCATCTTTTCTCTCGACATGCTTTTGTAGAAGTTGACAAGCATGATCAGAATTCAATCTACAACAGACATGTGGTTGATTACAGTAAACACATTACACTTTATGTATAGACATGGTTTGGACCAATTATTGGCTCCCTCCAGTAGAAAAGGGCACAAGTCTAGGATATGCTAAAACCTAAATAGACGGTTAAGAAAAAATTAACCGATTTTTTGCTCCACGTTTACTTGTTTATTTATACTACTCCGATTACATCTTATCTTACATCAGAAATGGTTATAAAAACTCCATCTTGCTGACTTTGTGGTTGTTTAGTTAATCATAAGTAATTTCCACTTTCATGCCATCCACGCAGTACTCAATTGATTGTTTAAGAGGGTTGCTTAGCTTAGTAAATCATATTTAATTCCACTTTCATGTCAACCATATCTGTTAGACTTTAGCACATCCTAGCCTTAATGTCTTTTGCTACTCTCCAAGGTTACACAAAGTTTTAGCATTTGACTTTAGAAACAGCCATTGATAGCATCATTCAAGCTCTTAAGATTCCGCCCAGCTCTTTCCTATTTTTCGATGATAATGAAACCGTGAATCTTAGAAAGACCAAAAGTTATGCATGGTCCACATGGAAAAACTCAATGGAGGTGCTATCAACATGGTTACTCCCATGCTACACCATACTTCAAATTCAATATACTGCATTAATTATCTATAAAAATATTTTTAAAAAAATCTAGATGTTAGTGTTAATTTGACTTTTGGCATTGGTGTCATCAAAATAGATTCAGCTATATATATATTCTGATGTTGCAATAAAACAATAATAAATATATAAATAAATAAAGTACAGCCGACATGCTTTACGCAATAGATATAAGTTGGCACGTTTTAAAGTGTTTTGACTTGCAGCACTTGCCCACTTGTGTTATTTTTACACAGAAATTTGCTTGCAGCTCCCTATTTATGGAGCATATTAGTATAGCTCAGCTACAGCTTCCCACATACACACCACCACCACCGCCGCGTGTAAATCGAATCAGATGAAGATTCACAACTCTCTCGCGGTGACAATCCTCATCATAACCATTTTCATCACCTTCAACCATTCCCAAGGAAAACAAACTGAAGGACCCCTCTCTGGAAGATTCAGAATCCACAAATGGCTGACACTTGAAACAGAACCGATAGATGCTAAATTACAGTTAACACCTCCACTCCTTATAGCAGGAGTCTTATGCTTTCTAAGTTCTGCTATATCTAGTGCAGGTGGAATTGGAGGTGGTGGCTTGATCATCCCAATACTGATTTTTGTTGTTGGCTTTGACCTTAAGACAGCCTCTACTTTCACAGCTTTTATGGTCACAGGGGTATCCCTTGCCAGTATCTTCTGTGGCATTTTCGTTGCAACACCTAGATACGAGGGCAAAACGCTAATTGACTTTGACATCGCTCTCTTGTCACAGCCCTGCATGTTGCTAGGAGTCAGTGTTGGAGTTATATGTAATCTTGTGCTTCCAGTGTGGCTTACCACGGTACTTTTTGCTATCTTTCTTGCTTGGTGCAGCTTTAGGACATGTAAATCAGGGTTAAGGATTTGGGTATGGGAATCTGAAGCTCGAAGTGATGTGGTGGTCATGAATGAGCGAAAACAACCTCTACTGGATGGTGCGGGGAAGGATAAATTTGTTTATCCATGGATGAAACTGGGCATCTTGATCTTGGTTTGGCTCTCCTTCTTTGTTTTGTATCTAGTTCGCGAGAGTGAATACGGACAGGTAAGGCTTTCTGGGGACATGCTATGAATTACATAGAGCAGTATTAAGGAGGGAAAAAAAAAGAGTCCTCGATATATTGACAGGCTAAGTATGAGAGAAATGTTTACTATTTTGTACTAATCTTTACTCTACTGTATTGTAGAGTGTTTTACATATAGAGCCCTGTGGAGTGGGATATTGGCTACTATCATCGGTTCAAATCCCTCTTGCGATAATTTTCACAGCATGGATTTTGTACAGCAGAAAAGAGAGCCACAAAGACCAAGATCCTAGTCGACAGGTGACAACAGCACTCTACTTCAGATTATACTATTACACCGCTTAATGAATGTCACGACAAAACATGAGCTTTAAGAAACCTAATTTCGTGTAGGAAATTGAAGGGAGCAGAGACAGACCATCAAGCTTGATGCTCTCAGTAATGGCATTATTAATGGGGATTTTGTGTGGAGTTTTTGGAATTGGTGGTGGAATGCTTATAAGCCCACTTCTACTTCAAGTTGGAATAGCACCAGAAGTAAGTTTCCCCTATCCATTTATCACTATGCTTTAACCTCTAATACTGGTGATTTTAAGGCTTTTAGATTCACTTTTACTTTCTCGTGGTCAGGTAACCGCTGCAACATGTTCTTTCATGGTGCTCTTCTCGGCATCAATGTCTGCAATGCAGTTTTTGTTGTTGGGGATGGAGCATGTTGGAGATGCCCTCATCTTTACTATCATCTGTTTCGTTGGATCGGTTATTGGCAAAATGGTAGTACAAAAAGCTATTCGAAAATATGGAAGGGCCTCCTTAATTGTGTTCTCAGTGGGTACGGTGATGGTATTAAGTACTGTTATGATGACAAGCTATGGAGCTCTCAACGTCTGGAATGATTATAAGAGTGGGGAATATATGGGATTTAAACTACCTTGTCAAATTAGACTTCGGTAATTGTTCTAATTTTCTCTTTGATTCACTATAACCTACTTAATCATTTTGGGACTAAGGCTTTGTTGTTGTTGCTGCTGCTCAGCTGCTGTTGTTGTTGTATTCACTGTAACCTACTTCCTTGATAATCTCTGTGTATCTAAGATGATAACATTTTATATTGCTACACCGCTACTATTTTCTTCATTTCTTGATAATATCTATCCATCCAGCACCAACTGCTAATGGGATCCAGGCAGCAGCCCACATTAATAACAAAACTAATGGATAGATTAAATGGTTATGGTAATTGCTACTTTCAGGCAAATATTGGGACAAACATTAAAAAAAGAATGGTATTATTTCAGTTATTTAAACAAAGTACATTTCTGAGAAATTTCCTAATCTAAGCACTAACTATGAAAAACATAAAGTCTGAAAATTGGTTAAATTGCTTGAGTTGATTGTTTTGGTACTTGATGTATAGGGTAAGAACTAAATTTGGTAAGAAAATATTACTAGATGGGAAGAAGCTAATCAACCAAAAACACTCCTTCCGTCCCAAAAGCAGTATCAAATTTCTTCATTATCATGAAGAAAAATGGAATCGTTTAGAACAGAGAGAGTACCATTTGCCTAGAGACGGTTTGTTTACTAGAAAGATGTATGACATACTCATCTGCAGGCAAAAAATGAACAGCTTCTCTGTGAAGTAATGTACACCTGCTCAAGCAACTGGGGGTCGCAGAACATGATCCTGAGATGTATCAACTGCTGCAGGCGGAGTAAACTGCCACATGGGGACTCCAGGGTAGCCCATGAATGGCATGTACTTGCTACCAACAAAATGTCCTGAAGGTGAAAATGGGGAAGGCATTCCAGGTGGGGGAGCAGGCATGAATGCTGGCGGGGTGCTAAAGACTTTCAATTGCTGCTCAAGTCTCTCTTTCTCTGCCTTCAGTTTTTGCTTCTCGTCGCGTAGTTCATTCTTTTCAGCCTGCAAAAACAATTAATGTCAGTCCTAACAAATCAGAATGTATAACGAGGTATGCGAAATTTATAACCAACAATCATGTTGCTACTTTTGATTATTATCAAAGATGCAACTATTACATCATCCAAATTGAAAATGCTAGTATAAAAATCCATTCCTGAAGAATTTTCCATGTAAAACTGTCTTAAGATTCAAACATCTTGGGGGAAATATATATATATATAATAGTATATAACAAAGAAGGGTTACCTTCAATTCGTTGATCTTTTCCTCTAATTCCTCAGATGACGCTTTCAACTTGCTGGCTTCATCTCTTAACTGAGTCACCATTCGAACAGTATCACTCAAAATAACAGTCTTGTCCATCTTGGCAGGCCTTCCAGGCTCCAGTATTGCATTTAATTCTTGGAACCTAAAGTTAAGACACATCAAACTGAAAAATAAGAGATGCAGCATGTACAACAGCCAAGTACCGGCCAACATGCATGAGAAATGAACATGCAAACAGAACTTGGGGGATAGAAGGGAGAGAGGGAGAGAGTACTTGTCATTTAGTTTATCCCTCCTCTTTTTCTCTCGGCGTGCTTTTGATTCAGTTGCAGAGCATGATCCAGAGTTCAATCTACAAATACAATTTTTCAAAGGTAAGATAGAAAGAAATGAGGAAAGTGTAAGCACATATCTAGAGTTAAGAATAATGAAAAATAGCTGAAGAGAGGGAAAATCCTATGAACATTAATAAATGGTGGAAAGCAAGTCATTGAACAAAACAACAAGTTGAAAGAGGTGAAACAGAAAAAAAGATGGGTAGGCCACAAGTGTCACATTTATTTTGTTAAGCCTAAACGTGGTTGCAGAAGGTGTATACCTCTTTTTGGAGCCATGCTCCTTAATACAATCTGATTTTCCAAATGAGTCACCAAATTTAACACTACAAAAACAATGAAGCATTAGGTACTGTATCCTGATCATCTATATGAGTTCAAAAAATCCAAAACACAAAAGTAATAAAAGCATGATATTGGGTATACAATAAGTGGAAGTACATGGAGGTCAAGTTTGGGACTCAACAATTTGTATATAAAAATATTTCAATACACAGAAAAGTAGAATAGAAACATTTTTGAGTGTTTTTAAAAATATGCACCAAAATCATACCATACCCTTCAACTCTAAGATCTCAAGATCTTTCGATTTCTAGATTCCTACAACATATCGACAATATCACGTTCTCGTTGGAGGAATAACAATGCTAACAATGAATATCAGAAAATGTGGTTTAGCTAGTCCTCTACCGACCAACCATTCTGTAGATCTTGATTGGTGTAACCTAATTATTCATAGTTTATAACCCCCATGGGTGTTTTCCTACATGTAAATTATTCTTCTTTTTATTTATCATACCTTTCAATAAAAAAGTGATATCAGGTGTTATGTTCAGCTTTGGTACATAAACAGCATGTAAGCGAATGCATCCAGGTCAGACTCACTTGGTTGAGCATTGAGGTCATTGGTTACCTCAAGTGCTCCATAACGAAACCAACTTGGCGCATATGGCCCTTTTATTATCGAAACTCCCTTAACATATCCTCCTAAATTGAAAACCTATTGAAAAATAGTTATTTTTTTCAGCCCACGTCTACCACCCCAATTCCCACTTCCCTGTCAAGCCCCAAATTACCTCTTGCTCATTTGACTAATCAACAATTCAAGTTGTAAAACATTAAATTTATCAAATTCATGTCTGAACAAAGGGAAAATGACAGTCAAAGTAAATCGTACGCGAGAAGCTAGACTGCATTCTAAATTAATAAGAGATCAAATTACAAAATAAATAAATCTACAGTACATAACTTAGAAATAAGCATCCACAAAAAAACATTCAAACAACTACTATACCACATATATCGAGGTATGAACAATCAAATCTCTCCGGATCAATCAGCAGTCAGAGTGGTCGGATAATCAGATGGCACAAACCAGTAGTTTCTATAGCCAACATAAGATATCTGATGGAGTAAGAAAGAGACATAAACAAACCTGGGATTTGAATTGGAGTAAGAATTATCGGACCAGTGAAAAGCCGGTTCGAGAGAAGGAAGGACACCACCGATGACCGGAATCTCGTCTAATAAGTTGTAATCGAACAGCCAATTCGAATTCTCCTCTGGAATATCCATTTCCATCCCGGACGGAGACGTGGCCGGGGACCCCGGCGGGACAATGATCGGAGATAACGAAGTGTGCCGCAGTGGTTTTGCAGGGATTAATTGGAACGGGACGGAGGCGGGATGGGTGGGGTGGGAAAGGAGAGAAAAAGGGAATGGTTGCGGGCGTTTTGAGTCTTTATTTATAAATTATCTATATTATAATAATATTTAACTATGATATAAATATTGTGTAAATAATAAAATATACTCCCTCCCTCCGACCCTAAAATATTGTCCTGTTGTACATTTTGCAATTATTAAGAAAGTGCTTCACCTTCTTGTACCTTAATAGATTTGCACTAACATTTATGCCTAAGTTTAAAAATGAGACATACTTTTTGGAACAAGTCAAAATGATAAATGGGACAATCTTTCAGGGACGGAGGGAGTATATCCATATTCATTTGAAGAAACAATTTTGTTAGCCTTTTTGGGTCATGATATATAGTTTTGGTTGGTGATGATTGAAACTTATCTTAAATTTCAATCTACAAGTCAAAATTATTAAAAATATTTCCTCCTTTATATTACAAATCTTCTTTGCCGTCATCATCATAATTGTTGGAACATCAAATAGTATGCCAATTTTATCCGTTTTAAAAGTCAAAATACATTTGATTTATGCCAAAAATACACATGATATGAAGATTAAAATTGAAGGTTTGTTTTTCTATTGCTTAAAATATGTATTTGAATAATGTTAAAGGGCAAACCCGATGTGCCAAGCGTGCCAAGGTTCGAATCCGTGACATTATGGTAATCAAAGGAGCAACTTAATTGTTGTGCCAAGGCTCGCCCTCATGTATTTGAATAATGTTATATAGATAAAATATTAAAGAGTTTGTTGGGTAGGTATGTGTATGTGGTCAAAAGTAGGATTAATTTGCATGGAACATTTGGTAGCAATGGTCAAAAATGAGTTGCACTACGTAAGTGATTGTTTTTGTTGCCAACAAAAGAAAAAAGAAAGTTGACTTAATTTAACATAAACAAAAAATGGGTCACTGGAAATATGTCTATCCAATTTAGATGAGTATTTTATTTTGTTTTTTAAAATAAATTAAATTAAATTAAAACTTTTAACTAGTAAATGTACATAAATACATTTAACAATCAGATGATAAATGATTAACAAAAATTAGAATATCATACTTCCTCTTTTCAAAAAAGTAATCCAATTTTATTTTTCATTGAATCTTGTTAGAACACATTGTGAGTGATGTAGAAAGGGTGTACAATAACCTTAACCGCACAAGCCCGGGCTATTTCCAACACTCCAGATAGGCAGAAGGATCTATGCCCGTCCTCAACCTGCTTACGATCCAAATCGAATGCAAATTCCAGAAGAATGTGAAAGAATAAAAGAAGGCCGGTGCAGTCTACTTTCATAAAGGAAAGGCGAAATCTTAAAATTATTTCGAACCACCTTGAAATTTTTAATAGTTTAGCACTGTGAATCACAATTAATTACGAGTATACTAAATAATTTCATGTGTGAAAACATCAACATTCAATTAATAAACTCAATAATCAAAAAAATTCCCAACAATTAAACTGAAATAGTTAACTAAATTAAATGGCTCACCCCAATCAAGAAAAAGATCACAGAACATTTAATAAGATACTATAAAAGCTAGGAGTACCCTTTTAACTGGGACCCATGATATAATAGTAACACTTCCCCATATGACCAATTGCAACAAAATGTTGCTAATAAATCCTGATATTCAAATAATTAACAACAATAAAAAAAAAATATGACACTCTAAGAACAATAATTTGGTCACACACAGTTAAACCCAGCCCACACTCTCACCTGTGTAAGAATTACATATGCAGAAACTTTTAGAACATCTACACACTCAGTTACAAAAAAGTACACGTCAATTTCACACAACAAGAAAACAGAAGGCATAGAAGCTCTTCTTCTGATCCTCCCGACACAGTAGTAATTACTCAGCCCAGATATGATGGTGTTAATGCAGGTATTTGGACGATGTGTCATCAACTTCATCTCGTCCGTTAGATGAGATTCTGCAACTTTATCCGCAACTCAGTCGAGAATCCAACGGCCGGATCATCTGGCGTCGGGGAATCCCGATCTCGCAAGAGTTAACTCTAGCAGCAAACCGTAGGGAGCAAAGTGACTCACCTACTGATGATGGATCGGGAGAAACATTGACAAACATCAATGTTTTTGAGTCCCCGCCCAGGCAAGGCTGTATAATGCACAGGTGTCATTCACAGTCAAGAAAACAATAATTAATGATGTGGGGATATAAAAGTGTTCTCCATTCTCAGCAGATTAAAAGATAAAAAAGTTAAGAATTTAATATCCTGAGAACTACTTCCTCTGTCCCTAAATGAATATCCAAATTTTACTTTGCGGGACATTAACTAAAATTAAGCATTTCTAGTAACATAAAACCCCTTAAAATCCCCAAAAATTGGACATTCATTTAGGGTCAGGGGACAAAAGACTATTTCAATGCAAAGAATGCTTGATGTATGTTTACCTGTAGAAGATATGTCAGCTTTGAATTTCTGAAAGGGACATGATCGTCTTTCTTTGCTAGAGCAAAGATAACATCGCTGAGGCAAGATAGACTCTTGTTTATGGCCTGGTCAATAAACGAATAATCAGCTCATTAGTTTTGAACAGAAGCAATAAAAAACAAATGAGTCGAGGTGTCCGTTGCTCAAGTATTATTACCTGAGTTTCCTTCAGCCTTTCGCCTGTTGCTCCGCTCCTTGAAAGTCGTTCACTTCCAGCTAGATCAATGAGGTTCAATACGCCCTGCACTTGTTGCTCGGTGCTCTAAATTGGCAAAGAAAATGATTAATCAGAATCTGGGGTTTGTATAAATATAATGGGCAGACATGAATAGATAAGTTATACCTCATTTATTCCATAGATCCTCAGAGTAAAGACAAAATGGCTTCTTGATGACTGCTCATTCATGTCTGTTCTGCCAACAGACCTGTGAGAAGACAATGGGAGGAATGTTTGTTATTACACAAGAAAATAATTACTGAAAAAATATAACCAGTACATCTGGTGAAGCTGCCTCAAAAAGAAAGATATGCAAACAGAGCAACCCCATCAAATTGCAAATTATGTATCATTAACTATTATGGACCGTTAGTAGGTAACAATGTCCAATACCTATAATCCCTCCACCCCCAAAACAAAGTGTTCCAATTGACCTCAAACGGATTTTAAGAAAGTATTTTAATCAATACATTTTCCCTTTTATACCCACAAATAATCTATAATCATATGGTCAAATCAAATCAAAGAGACTAATGAGGGCAAACATTCCCAAAAAGGAAAAGGGGATGGTATTAATTTGTAACATCCCAAAAAGGAACTAGGGACGTTTATATTGGAATGGAGGTAATATTAAAACAAGTAGGAATATTTCCCTGAATAACGATCACCTAACTTTCAGAACAGCAACATTTTCCCCTTAACTGTCAATTTACCAAGTAAACATGCAGTTGTTGAAATTGAGCAACTTGTGAAATTATATAAATCATGACAAGCTTGCATTTGAAAGGCCGTCTCCCCTAAAAAAAAGACCCACTGAGAACCATTCCCACAATCTAACAATACCTGCTTAGAGCAGCCTGCTGAAGAAGAGAAGAAACCTCCTTTATACTGCTTACATCAACAATTGTAAGGTCAGAAACATAAGTGTTACCATCTGCATCATGTCTTATAGTGTATTGTTTCCCTGCACCAGCACTTTCTGTCCGCGTAACCTCTAAGCTACTTGATCGTACTGCCAAAAGGTCGCGGATTGTTTCATTGTAGATCTCCAGCATAGAGGCCTACAAGTTAGAATTAAAGAATAATAGCATATAAGTATGTATCATCACCACACTTGAAAACAATCTTGAATAAACAATGAAAGAAGATGATTTATGAGAATGACCTGCATTTTGTACTTCCAACCCTGAGCCAATAGGGACTGGCTGGTTTGGAATACCTGTTCTAGTGAACGAGGTATCAACCCCTTCTGCTCATGTGCCTCAGGCCTACCCATCATTGTATATGTTTTCCCAGAGCCAGTTTGGCCATATGCAAAAATACAGACCTGGCAAGAAAAAGAAAGTAGCTGAGCATTCACATATATAATCTAATGGCTGGTTTGAAACTCCCAACTACATGCAATTCCCAAAAGTACTTGTCATGAAAAAAGGAAAACAGACCCTGTTGCAGCATATACAAAGAACAACACTATTTGTAAAAACTCTGCATGACATTAGCAGTTACTTCAAAGCTCTACCCTGTAGGCTGCAAAGTATAATATGCAATTTTGCTTGATCTCCCAATGGAAGTTCTACAAGACAAAAACATATCACACAACCATCTGAGCAGCAAAATTGAGGAACAACTCAAATCTGAAGCTAAGAAAGGTCAAAACCATTCGGAAACAAGATGGAGTTCTGCTTGGAAAAAAAAACTTCAACGTCCCTCCAAAGTCCAAACTACACCAAACTAGAGACTTCAATATGCAATTCTGTTTCCAATGCAAGGGAATCCAACATCACAAAGCCATGCATATAAGCTCCACATGTCAACTTGATTGAGCTTGAATAAGCAAATCAAAGTAAGTTCGCTTATTTCTAAGATATCAAACTACAAAGCTCTATGTAAAAGGTTACTAGTTTCTTGAAGTACAAAATAGATGATCGCAGACTAAATCACCTTGTACCCATCCAGTGCACTCTGCACTAGCTGAGATATTTCCATAAATACGTCCTGCTGCGACGCATCATGAGCAAAGACCTTGTCAAACGTGAAAGGATGCTTTTGTCCTGCTGACCAAAAAAAAAAAAACTTCATCTATCTCTCTACACAAGCACAAATATGGCAATCAGAAGTGCAGGCTATAAATGATTGTACATAACAGAAAACCTGTTATAAAAAACTCATACCACTCTGTATCAAATCAATGCCTCGGCCAGCTGACTCCAGCGAGCTTGGATAAGAAACAGTTGCTTCTGTTCCAGGACCATCATCAGGTAACAAAGGCCGAACTCTACAGAACACACGTATGTTGCCTTTCAGCTCCTGTAATAAGTGACAATTTAAAATCATTAAAAATTCATGCTTGGATCAACAGACTAAGAAAAAAAAACTTACCAAAATAGTATTGTGAAGCTTCTTCCTCAACCTCTCCCCTTCAAGAAGTTGACTTTCGGCATCCCTCAAGCGATCTTGTAGTTCACTAACAAGCCGCTTTTTTTCTTCAAATTCGGTCCTTGTTTCTAAAGCAGATAAATCTGACATCTGTAACATAAAATAGGAAGCTTGAATAGTCAGAATAATGTATTTATTGTCTACAGAATGAGCATCAACTGGAGAAACGAAATATAATACAAGAATGCTGAATAACAAGATCTCAAAGAAGAATTTAAATTAACCTTTAATTTCTCGTTGGCAGCAGCTAGCTGATGCTGCAGTAAACGTATTTGTTCTCTCTGAGATGAGCATGTATCCTGCAAAATGGGACCAAGAGGTTAATTTCAGAGAGGATAAGAATTACATTAAACTTAGATATTGGATAACAAACTGACCTCTAACGCATTAACTTTCATGGAGTAACTATCCAGAGTTGCAGCTGATTTGCCAGTGCTTTCTTTAAAACTATCTAATTCAGCTGTTAATCCCTGCACTAGTGATAATTGTCGGTCTCGATCATCCCTTACTTGATGTAGTTCTCCACGAAGGACCTCTACTTCTTTGATCAATGCTTCTTTTTGCTTATTAGCCTCAACTCTTGATTCCTTTTAGAGTGACATAGAAAAAGCACATTAGATATATACCAGCGCAGACAAGCGCAGAAATAGTCTCTAATAGTGTACTATGCATTTAAGGACAACGCTAATAACAAAATAAAAGCAAATGGACTTTTGAGCTTGTTAAAAGTATTCTGATGGTGAACAAAAGAACCATAATAAACACCCATCAAGATCTGCAAAACTGGATTGCTCCAGTTCTGTCTCACGTTTAAAGTAGGCATATGCCCCTCAGAGAAGTAAACATATAAGTTCGTAGATAAATGTAAGAACTAATGAACATAAACATTTTTCCCGCTAAGGGATAAGTTTCAGTATCCGATGCATTAATAGTACAATTCATGAATATTATGTTCTGTGTATATATATATAAATAACAAATAACTACTTTTCCCCACCAACGTGTATTTTTTGTATTTCACTATGAAACGTAAACTATTGATCACTATGGATGAACATGGTGAATCAAAGTACATAGTGTAAGGCCTCCCCCTAGGAACATAACAACCATCTATCTGTTACAACTTCCGGACTATGGAGCAAATAAGCAATATAAAAATACTGCCTAACACAACCCATCTTTTATGCGGATATAGGTAGTTTAGCATACGTGGGAGCCATAAGAACAGGCCCTGATACACAATGACCCTTACAACTCCTTAGAATTTAACAAAATAAAGGTATTACTTATTAGTATTGCATTTGATTGCAGAAATAGAGATGTGAAAGACCATGACACCAATTAACTCAAGCAAGCTGAAACTTGCAGAACCGTGGGGCAAATGCAACATCATGTGCCCCCCAGATAAAAGAAGCAATGGTATCTGCTCAAGTAGCTTCCATTCTATATCAGATCTTAAAGTATACATATTACTTGACAAAAATGTCAAAATACTAATTTTGCTAGAATATTCTTTTGAGGATGCCGAGTTGACCAGGAAAATACTTACTCTAGAAGAAGTTAATTCATTCTGCAACAAGTTATGATGACCCCTTAAGGTGCTAAGATTTTCTAATATGGCAGCCTTCTCTCTTTCCACCTGTTTGGCGGAGTCATTGGCAGCATTGAGTTCATTTTGAAGTTTGGCATTGTACTGCTGCAAGCTTGTATTATATTCTTGTAATCGCTTGTACGTCTCATTGAGTGACTTTACCTGAATATTGGTTAGCACAATAGCTTGATTAGCAACTTGATAGTAAGAAACACGTGTATCCTTAATCACCCACTTACACTTTCATTGGCAGCTAATTTATCCTGCTCAACCTTTCCAAGTTCTTCTTTAAGTGAAGCTTGCATCTGTTCTGCAGCTACCCTAACCTCCTTTTCTCTCTTGTGACAATCAATTGCATCCTAATTGTTGAAATTGAGTAGATTAATAAATCAAGGGTAACCAAGAAAACGAGAATGAAAACAGTCATTAAATCAGGGATCTCACCAATTTGTCCCTTTCTTCCTTTTCCAATTTTTCTTTCAGGGAAACACCATTTGTCTTCAACTCAGTAATAATTCCATTCAATTCCTCCTCCTTGCTTTTCATCGAGACCTCTAAAAGTAAACAAACAAATACTCATTTAGAACATGTTTATCCTTGTTATAAAGTACTATTACAGATAAATGTAAAACACACCTGTTTCCATGAGTTTTCTCTCAATACACTCCAACATATTTTGCAGCTTCCCCTGCTCCTCGATGTGCCCTACTTCAACAGTTTGAAACCATTTTATACAAAGCTTTAGCCTCTTGATATGATCATCCTTTTGCTCCATTTTCTTCTGCCAATTCAGCACATAATAAGCATTATAAACCAAGTAATCAATATCCAGGTACCCTTTGGTTGCTCAGAAGAACGTAAAAGAACACACAGATCATGTCATAAAAGGTCCAAGTAGAAATCAAAAATTAGATGAGAATCCACCAAAGAGTGCCTATGGAAACTTCATAGCTTTGCCAGAAAAACAGTACCACTTCATGCAGAAATCAACATGACGTTAAAAATTAAAAGAAAAGTTCAAGCGTACCTTTAGGTCAAACCTTGTTGCCTTAGGCTTCTCATTCAACAAAGCTTCCACCACCTCTTTTGTAAATTCAACATTTTCACACTCCATGCTCTCAGTTTCAGATGGAGCCACAGCAATATCTTGTCGAATAGTCACAGCTGCAAGTGCCTGTCGCCTGCCTCGACTGGAAGTTGTTGATTCCATTATCCTTCCACTACCACCAACCCTTCTACGTTTATCTAAAGGTACTTCATCAACGCTGCTATTTTTCTGTTTAACAAGCCAATAATAAAAATCATTACAAACAAATTAAGTAGACATACATACATCTATACGAAGATTCCATAAATATTGTTAGGTTTGCAATCATTTGTTTGAACGCAGCTTGAATACTTCCAGTTCCAATTTTCTGAATACAGCTTCATGATAATTTCCCATTAGATCAGTTAATCCTAAGTTGGTTATAACTATCAGTTGATTCAGTTTCACAATTCCTTTAAGCTTTAACAAGGCGCGTATTCAGAAATATTGTTAGGTTTGCGATCATTTGTTTGAACGCAGCTTGAATACTTCCAGTTCCAATTTTCTGAATACAGCTTCATGATAATTTTCCATTAGATCAGTTAATCCTAAGTGGGTTATAACTATCAGTTGATTCAGTTTCACAATTCCTTTAAGCTTTAACAAGGCGCGTCACACAAGAATACTAACAAGAAGGCATAATCACACCTATTAGGCATCTTAATTTTATATTTAAACTTTCAAAAATACTCCCCTAGAAAAAAAAAAAGGGAAGACAACCATGATGGCCGAAAATTAATCCGTAAGCAATAAAGTTTCTACTTAGTACTTGTGATTTCAAAATCTGAATTTTACTATGATAACCATAAAAAGCTATTTAAAGAACCCTAGCCTAAATTGACAACACATATTAGTTTAACAAATCTACAAGCTTTATCACAAGCCAGATCAAACAAGAATACTACAAAAAACTCTTAGTAAAGCTCATAACAGCAGATAGATGCTATGTACAAAGTCTTAAATTACTCCCACAGAAAAAATTCAAAAGGACAAGCACAATAAAATATTCTTCTACGCAGAAGCAATAAGCATACATGCCGATATCAAATTCACCAAATAAAATTAAACAACACATCCAAATTAGAAGAAATGCATCAAAGAATTGCTAGGTCACATCGAAATATATAAAATTTGTTAACTGTGAGTGTATGTGAGTCTGAGAGAGAGAGAGAGAGAGCTGACGTTAGAGGGACTTCGATGAGGAGGCTTGTTCTCTCTTCGAGAAGTCATATCCTTATCCGGCGATTGGAGCTAGTTGACAATAAAACAGCGAGATTTTGGTATTATGAACCGCCGTGAAATCTCATCAAATTCTCGAGCAGAGACTTCGATTGAAGCGATGAACTAGAAAAGTTAGAAGAAGCAGGGAGGATTGGTGTTTGGATTCTAGGAAAATTGTGCCTTTTGTCTGAGAATGATTTTGGGGATTTTTTGAACGTTAACGGGATGTTAGGGTTCGGAGAGAGAGAGAGAGAGAGAGAGAGAGGGAGATATTTGAAAATGAGGTAAAAGTGAAAATTTTGAATTTTAGATCTAGCGCTCCTCGCTCTGAACGGAATAAGCGGACTCTTTCTTTCGGGTCTAAGGCTAAGGGTCGGATCTATATCTATTCTATTATACTCCCTCCGTCCCAGACCAAGGGTATATGAGGGGGATTTCACGCTTCTTAAGAAATTTTTTAAAAAATGAATAAAAGTTGGATATATTTATATACAGGGATCTTAAATACAGGGATCTAATTTGTTCCATCGCTGCCCCTGCCCGTCTCGTGTAAGTCTACCCGAGATGTCCTCTTACATCTCGGGTAGACTTACACGACATATCTCGGGTACATTTACACGAGATTTATGTCGTGTAAGTCTACCCGAGATACAAGAGGACATCTCGGGTAGACTGGCACGAGATATGCATCGAGGCTAATGTTTCACTTCAAAGAACAGAAAAGCTAACAAGAGACTCGAACTTGGAATAAAATTTGATTGTGAATGTGATAGGACATCTCCACAAAAACCATGGGAGGGATGAATATACCATTACACGTATAGTATCGCCAAATTGTTTACGAAATGAAAGTGTTTACGAAACGAAAGCAATTAATTCAAACATTCATACAAAGTGGATAAATAAAAAACCATAACACATATACTATCCCAAATGTAATCTTTGTCTTCTTGCATCATTTGTCCTCCTCATATAGTCATTGTACTACGATGTCCTATCTTGGTATGGGAGGTGCGGTTGCCTTGCGCTTGGATCACATTGGGACCTCCAAGGGAGCGGTGTTGGTGAAATGGGGTAATCATTGCCTAACATGTGAAGGCTGCCAAAGCATTAACAGTTAAATACAAGGCCATCAAATATAACGACTATAAGTAGGACAACAAAATATAACTAATATAATATAGATGATAAAGTAAAGTATCATACCGCTATAAAATGGGTGGGGACTTGTCCCAAGACAATCGTGTGTCCGTCGGTGGTTGTACTCCGCACGTACGGCCACGGAAGGCATAAGTTGCCACCGCTAGATCCGTACGAAATAAACGCCACGTTATACCTCGTGGCAATGATGTGCCCAACCTCGGGAGCGTCGTCCAATAATAGTCGGGCGCCACGGTTCATAACAAAGCAAGCTTACGTAACAGCTCCGATGCCGGTATCCAAGATAGAACTCTCTCATAAAGCTCTTGGTGATCACGCACCTCTCGTAACATTACGAGCGAACTCGGCCCCACGACTCCTCATCTCCGTATATTTGTAATGCTACGGCTCTATAGCCACAATGACCATCTCCTTTGACGTTGGTGATGCCTCCGATATAAGGGATAATGAAAGGCGGAAAATACGCCAAGTACGCGGAGTCGTATATACTAGTGTGATTGGGATGTCCATTTCCCTCTCCACGTCCACGACCGTGATCCCGTCCTCGACCCCGTCCTCGACCTCGACCTCGACCTCGACCCCGAGTCCTCTCCCGCGGCCAGGAAGGAGCTAGCGGTGGATGAGACGTAGGAGTCAGCAGGGGGTTGATGGTGTGGGTTTGGTAGGTGATTTCCGTTTGCGCGTGGAATCCAAACTCCCTTGGGTTGATGCCATGAATGCACATCTAGACACTGAAACGAGGGAAAAAATAAAAGAAGTGTGAGAAGCGTGTCGAATGTACAACAAACACCCAAAGATTTGAGGCATAATTTGCATGAAAATACATACCCTTTTCTAGTCGAGGGCGGTGTAGCGGGGACTCCATAAAAGTTGTTTGTATGCTCCCAATTCGACGGTTCTCTTGAACTTAGGGTCGGGGTTGATTCGCCTTTGAAGTATGATCGGCTCGGAAGCGGCCATCGCGTGGTGATTAAGCCGCTTCTTCCATCTGCCATAATAACCTTCTCCTTACCGGTTCGAGTCTTTGTCTCAACTCTAGCGACACATCTCGAAAGCACGTAGCGGCGCATGGTTCGGCCTCGAATGACCGCACCGTGCAGGCTGGCTGGAGGCCGGCATCCACGAGGCCGGCCAGTGCTCTATCGGCGGCCGGATGCGCATCAGCGGTCGAACTGTTGATTCGAAACAAAAATATAATCAATTCTCGAGAAAAGCGGCATGGGATAAGTAAAGGAATATTTACGGTGTGTGTGTGGTATAAATGACTTCAAGATTTTAAACATATCACATTAATTAGTAGCTTACCTATCCAGGATGCGTCGGTCTCGTACGGAAAGTCACTAATGACTCACTAATGGAGTCACTCCAAATCTGTCCGGCTCGGTGATCACCGAACCCGTATAGCAAGGAAACATCCTCCGGGCCACCACGGGGTCCCTCTGCCGCCATGATGGTCGCCCCTCCACACCCCCGCCTCCTCCCCCCGTCCCCGCCCGATAGCCACAACTCCGACCCGCCTCCTCCCATGTCTCGGTGGTGCAGGAGGCTCTACTATATCCTCCTCCTCCTCCCTGCTCCTCCTCCACCTCCTCCTCACCTCCACCTCCACCATCATCATCATCTCCATCTCCACCTCCACCTCCACCTCCACCTCCACCTCCACCACCGTAACTATCACTCTCCTCCTCCCCATCGAACTATCCTCCTCCTCCTCCCCATCAGAACTATCCTCCTCCTCCTCCCCACTATCCCTATCGACCGCCGCCTCCTCCTCCCGCTCATCATCACCGTGGCTCCCTCGTGCAGGGCCTTCCTCAGGTTTTCTTCTCTCTCCAAACGCTTATCAGCCTTCCTCTTTCTAGCCGAAACGGTCATAGGTTCACGTGCCTACAAAAACACAAATAAGAGAGAGACAATACATTAGGAGACATCCGTGTGAAACCACTCGAGATGCATCTGAGCGGAGTTTATACGAGACATCTCGTATAAACCCACTGAGATGCATCTCGAGCGGTTTCACTCGAGATGTCCCATTAAATCATTGCTACCCAGCTTTATGCCAAAACTTGGATTCAATTTTAAACAATCTAACACAAATCAACAACAACAGTTGGATGACATCTCGAGTGAAACCACTGAGATGCATCTCGAGTGGGTTTATACGAGACATCTCGTATAAACCCACTCGAGATGCATCTCGAGTGGTTTCACTCGAGATGTCCCATTAAAACCCAGTTCATTTGCTACCCGGTTTATGCCAAAACTTGGATTCAATTTTAAACAATCTAACACAAATCAACAACAACGATTGGGATGACATCTCGAGTGAAACGCTCGAGATGCATCTCGAGCGGAGTTTATACGAGACATCTCGTATAAACTCCACTGAGATTCATCTCGAGTGGTTTCACTCGAGATGTCCCATTAAATTAGGTTTAAGTTTACCTTCTTTACGGGCACGGTCGAAGAGGACGCTCGGCGACGATTACTTTGGCGGTAGCGTCGGCTCCGGTGCGGCGGGGTTGGGGCCAGGATTTTTACTCTCACCATTTATCGATTTTTCCTTTTTCCGTTGTTGCGAGTCGATTGAAATCGCCTTTCTCTCGTTCGTTCACAGAGAAGAGGGAGAGTCTGAGAGAGAGAGTGTTTGAAATGATAAAAAAAAAAAATTGGTATATAAAGGGGCAAATTAGTAATTTCCCGGGATCCCTGTATTTTAAACTCCCTGTATTTAGAATTTGCCATAAAAGTTAAATGTGAGATAGGGAATAGTAATTAAATGTGTGGTAGGAAATATGAGAGATAATGTAAAAGTTAAATGTGTGGTAGGGAATAGGAGAGAGAATGTAAAAGTTAAAAATATTTAATAGGAGAGAGAATGAGTGGGAGGAATAGTAGTTAAATGTGTGGTAGGAAATAGGAGAGAGAATGTATAAGGATATAATGAATGGTTTTTTTGTAAATATATGAAGATGATAAGGGTATTAATATATTCAAAAACTTGTCTTTTTTGGAAATGAACTCTTGGTCTGGGACGTCCCAAAAGGGAAAGATGAACCCTTGGTCTGGGACGGAGGGAGTAGTATAAATTATATCCCTCCATGAATGAACAGTTGAAATAATAGTTTCATTCGTTAAAATTTTCATTTTGCCCTCATATTTTTGTCTCTTTCCCATTTTGTCCTTAAAAATAAATAAAGTGTCCGAGGACACGGGCTTAATTAAAAAAAAAAATTAATGTGTCCTCGGACACGGGCTTATTCTAGTATTGATTAAGTAATATACTCCCTCCGTCCCATTAGAAATCACTCAGTTAGTTACTGTACACGCGTGAATTAAGAAAAAAAATATTGATATAAATGTTGTGAGTGTAAAAGTAAAATAGGAGAGAGAATGAGTAGAGAGAATAGTAAATTATAATGGTGTTGTGAGTATTAAAATAATGTAGGAGAGAGAATGAGTGGAGAGAATAGTAAAGATTCTTTGTCATTTTAGGAAGTGTGTGATTTGTAGCGGGACGCCCAAAGAGAAAAGTGTGTGATTTGTAGCGGGACGGAGGGAGTATTTTTTTAGGATTTAATGGCAAAAATGCATAATTTTTTTTGTTATCCACTATTTATTTATTTTTAGTACAAATTATCCACATTTTAAACATTTAGTTTTGTAAGTATATAATGATTTTTTTTTTTAGCAAAGTTGCATCTAGAAACAAAGTTTTATTTACAAAAATATCATTTATTTTGAGAAAAAAAACTTTAATAAAAAATTTGTTTAAGCACGGAGAGAGTAATACACTTTGACATATAAATTTATGATGATTTGATAGATTATTGTGCTGATTCTCGAATAGAAAATGGCAAGGAAAGAGTAACACTAATATAAAATATATTAGTATTACTAAGCAACTTTAAGTACAAGAGCTAATACAAAAGTACAACTATTAAGGTTCACACTCACATCAAAGTAACTTATACTAGACCACACCCTATCAATACTCTTAGAGACTCTCTTTGTAACTTATTTGCTCTCAATTGCTCTCACTCAGCTGATGTCAATCCAAGAGACCAAAACTCCTACTTATACTTGCTCTAGGTCGGTGAGGGAGATTGGTCGATTTCTCCAGAAATTTCTTCCAATGTGAAGAATTTCTCCTTCTTGTGCTTTCTAGGTCATTCCTCCAACATCCATAAATCTTCTTGTAGTGTTCTTGTGTTCAATCAAGAAGATTCCAAATTTTCTTCTTTAGTTAAATATCTAGGGCTTTCAAGAACCCTGGAAAATTGGAGAAAATCATGAAGCTTCTAGAGGAGAGGAGAGAAGAGAGGAAGACATGGAGAAGAACAAGGTTGCCTGCTTCAACACTCCCCCTCAACGCTGACTCTTCTCGACCTTGTAGTCATGCCTAGTTTTTCTCTGAACTCCTCGAACTTCTTTGCACTAAGACTCTTAGTTAACACATCTGCAATTTGGTCCCCTGTTTTGATCGGGCACATTTATATCTTCCCTTGTAGCACTTTCTCCCTTATGAAATGGTGGTGTACTTCCACATGTTTCGTACGAGCATGAAATACTAGATTTTCGGCTAGATGAATAGCTGATTGATTATCACAGTGTAGCTCGATTGCATAATCGATTGGTTGATGTAAGTCCTCCAGTAACTTCATCAACCATGTACTTTCTTGAGTTTGCCATTCTTTGCCGGATCAGCCTCTGTACTTCAGTGGTTGACAATGACACAGTTGATTGTCTTTTGCTACACCATGTTACTGCTCCCGAGCCAAGACCGAACACATACCCTGTTGTTGAGCGTCGGGTATCATGATCTCCTACGTAATCTGCATCACAGTAGCCGATTACTTTGTGATATCCGCCTTTCTGATATAGAAGCCCATAATCGATTGTTCCCTTTACATATCTCAATATTCGTCTTACAGCTTCCAAGTGTGGCTTCTTTGATTTTTGTATGAATCGACTTACTACTCCCACTGCAAATGCGATGTCTGGCCTCGTCAGGGTTAAGTAGATTAGGCTACCTACCAATTGCCGGTACATCGTCCCATCTTCAAGATCTTTGCCTTCTTCCGCACATAACTTTGCATTGACTTCTATTGGGGTGGAGATTGGTTTACACTCAAGCATCCCATATCTACGTAGGAGATCTTTTGCATACTTTTGTTGGTATAGGAACAAGCCTCCTTCATCACGATCAACTTCAAGTCCGAGAAAGTGCTTTAGCTCTCCAAGCTCCTTCATTAGAAATCGAACAGACAAGTTCTGCCTTGTCCTTCGAATCTCTTTCATATCGTCACCTGTGATGGTCAAATCATCAACGTAAACTAGCACGATAGCTAGTTTACCTTGTTCAAACTTGACAAACAAACTAGAATCTGCCGGTGCCAGAACATATCCGCTTTGAACCAAAAATTCTGCAATCTTGCCATAGCAGGCTCTAGGCGCTTGTTTTAGTCTGTATAATGTTTTTCTTAGTTTGCACACATACTCCGGACGATCCTTCCTATCATATCCTTGTGGTTGGTCCATGTAGATGTCTCGATCAACTTCTCCATGTGAGAAGACATTTTTCACGTCCATTGCCAAAGTTTCCATGACTTGCTAGCAGCCAATACTAATAACACACGAACAGTGGAGATCTTCGCCACGGGACTAAATGTTTCATCATAGTCTAGTCCATATTGTTGAGAGAACCCACGAGCCACTAACCATGCTTTATATCGCTCGATTGAACCATCGGGGCGTGTCTTTACTTTGTAAACCCACTTGCATGATATGGGTTTTACATCTTTGGGCTTCGGGACCAAATCACATGTCTCATTTTGCTTGAGTGCTTCCATCTCCTCATCCATTGCTTTTCTCCATTTAGGATCTTAAGATGCTTCTTCAAACGTTGAAGGTTCTGTCATGCCGGTATCTTCAGTAAGCGCAGCATTTGCATACTTTGGATTTGGTCTTCGTTGACGGTTCGACCTCCTTACTGAATGTTGTTGTGTTTCTGCATCTTCACCACCTTCTCTAGATTCTTCATGTGAACTTGGCGGTTCTTCTTGACTTCTGTGAACACCGGTGCTCCATGGACTTGTCGGCTGATTAAATTATATGGGAGAGGTCGACTCTTGTTCCTCTTCAATAACTAGTGGCGGCACTTTCACAACTTTCGGGTTGCTTGACTCTCCTTCCTTTGTTTGCTCCACGAACTTTTCTTGCAACTTTTCTTCTATCTCCTTCGAGTCTGGAAGCGCTGCTTGTTGAGGTGACCACCAAGATGATGCTTCATCAAACACCACATTTCTGGATACATAGTAACGACCTGATGTGGGGTCACAACATTTCCATCCTTTTCTTTCATTGTCGTATCCAATGAATATGCACCTTATAGCCTTCTTGTCAAATTTTGATCGAAGATGATTCGGTACGAAGATATAGCACACGCAACCAAAGACTCGAAAATGACTTACCATAGGCTTGGTGTGCCATAGTTTCTGGAAAGGAGAGACAAATCCAAACCTTTCTTGTGGCAGCCTATTTATTACATGTGCCGCAGTCTTCATGCATTCAGCCCAAACCCGTGTGGGAACATTCTTGGCGTGCAACATACTTCGACAAGTCTCTGCAAGATGTCGGTTCTTTCTTTCCGCTACTCCGTTCTGTTGTGGAGTGCCTGGACACGTCAGTTGTTGCCTAATCTTGCACTCACGAAGATATTGAGAAAATTCTTCCGACATATATTCTCCACCGTTATCTGTTCGCATGCACCGTATGCTCCTTCCAATCTCATTTTCCACTTTTTCCTTGAATTCTTTAAACTTGGCCAGAGTTTCAGATTTTTCTTTCATAAAATAAACCCAAACATACCTTGAGTAATCGTCAATAAACGTCACCATGTAACGCATGTCGCTACAAGATGGTTACTTGACTCGGCCATCATTTTCCTCCGCGTGTGATAGCTGACATGCCCCAACCGTGCTCGCCACAAGTCTGCAGTCTCGTTCTTCCTTGTCTTATCTACATATGTCGACTCCGCTGACATCACGTAAATAGACTCCACTCTTTTTCCTTCCTTGAACGGCTTGCTATCAATCCTTAAGTCTCTATAAACCTTCACGTCCTTTGGTCCAAACATGACGTAATTTCCTGGAGACGTCAACTGAGACACAGACAAAAAATTCTTCTTCATGCCTGGTACGTGAAACACGTTCTGCAACTGGACTTGATGAGAACTAGATCGTGGCACGATCTTTATCTTGCCAATATGAGCTATTGGCATTCTCGAATTGTTAGCTGTCACGACAACTCGACCTCCCTTATACTCAGACATGCAACTAAGCTTCTCCTGGTCTCCGTCATGTATGGTTAGAGCATCCGAGTCGACAATCCAATCCTTGTTGTAGTCGACTAGCTTCTGAGTAGTTGCGGCAAGTGCTCGGTCTTCAATCTCCATGATGGCACTTGCAGATGTCACCTTTCCTACATTATCTTGAGAACATTCTTCAAAGTCGTTCTCGTCGTCTGAGAAACTTCTAGAAGAATCTGCTAATGCGTAGGACACTTCTAGGTCCCACTCTTCCTCATTGTTATCTCCTTGATGACCTCCTGACGTCACTGTGTTGCCTTCAAATGACCTTCTCCTCGATCGACAATCCCGAGCAAAGTGACCCTTCTTGCCACAATTGTAGCACTCGTCACTATTACGTCTATTCCCATGTGGCCGGGATCTATAGCCTTGGTGTTGTTGAGCTCCCCCTTTCTGAGGACGTCCTTGAGCTTCCCCTGGTTGGTGACTACGCTGACGCTGCCCATTTGACTTTTCTTTGTCATCTTCACGTTTTTTCCACGTACCACAATTTTTCCGTGGTTGGCCTCTTCGGTTGCTGAAAAGTGCCTCTTCTGTATTCTTTAATGACACTCCCGCCATTTTCTTGGCGAGGGCTTCTTGGTTGGCTAATAGATTTTCTAAATCTATTAATGACGGTTGTACAGGCCAACCTTGGATTGCTGATAAACGTAGAATATTCGGGGTTTAAACCATTGATTATTATTCTACGCATCCGATCTTCTCCGATTTTTGAAGTAGGATCCAATTGCTCTATTTCACGACATAAGTTTCTGTTAGTGTAATCTGCAGGTGATATCGTAGATGATTTCCCAAGTGATATCACAGATGATTTCCTGGACTGAAAATTATATAGTTGTATATTTCTTGTTTGTTATTTAATGGACTAACGTGCTAATATGGTCTGTATAGTCTATGGTTTATGATTATATTTCAGGGTGCAATAGCATCAAAGAAGGAGCTAGACACATGTGGAAATTGGAAGAAATGAATTAATACATTTTATGTATTAATTCGTAATTTTGGCATTCAACAACAACATGTATGAGGACTTTGTCAAAGGTTGTTGCTGAGTTATAGAAGAGGTACAAGGATGATAAAGCAAGGGAGTACAAGGCGTGGAAGCATGGCTTGAGGATTCAACAACTCGGTTGCTACAAAATAGGAAGTGGGAGCTAGAATTGTGGAAACAAATTAACCCACTCTCCCTACACTTCCTCCACGTGCAAGACCAGCCGGCTGTTACATTGGAGTAGCCTTCAAGTATTGAAGACTATAAATAAGCTTGGAAGGTTTATTTGAAGACATGCCAATTATTTCACATTCGCACCTTCGAAAAGCTTAGAGATAGAGTTCTTTGTTTGGTTCTTTTTAATCCTTTCTCCCTTGTAATTTCGCACTTGATTACTTTGGTATCAAGGTGTGTGAAGGCTAGGATAGGATTCCGTTCTTTATCTCTTGTTCCATAGAGCGTAAAATAGATATAGCTATAGGGAACTTTCGGCTTTGTAACTTCATTCATAGTGATTATAAAGTCTTGCCTAAGAGGCACTCTCAAGTTATATTTATATAACTTGAGAAAGCAATTTTGGTGTTTTTATTCCGCCGCAAACTCTTTTACAAAAATTGTTTTATTTTCGAAGTGTGTGTGTGTGCCATCCCAAGTGCTATCGTTGGTGCAGTTATCACCTTGGATATCACTTGTGATTCAAGCCGTGACAATTTCAATTGGTATCAGAGCCTCTCACTTGACGATACTAAGTGTTTGGTCCTCTTTATCATGGCTTTTGATCCTGCAAATCCAAACCAAAAACGTCTTCCTGTTTTAGATGGTTCGAATTATGCATATTGGAAAATTCGCCTTCGCTCGCATATCAAATCAATTGATCTTCGAGCATGGCGATCTATAGTTCATGGGTACTCTCTTCCACTCTTACCTCCTGATGAGGATGGTGATGTTCAGGTTAAACCTGAAGGTGAGTGGACGAATGAAGAGATCACTCTAGCTAACTATAATGAGAAAGCTCTTAATGCTATCTTTGAGTGGGTTGACATGCATATTTTTAAACTTATTCAAAATAGTTCCACAGCTCAAGAAGCTTGGGATATTTTACAAAGGTTTTGTGAAGGTGATTCTAGTGTGCGTGAAAACAAACTCAGAGGTCTTACTGGCAAATTTGAAAGGTTGAGAATGGGTGAAAGTGATACCATTTCCTCTTATTTTGAAAAACTATTTGACATTGCTAATGAGTGTCAACTTTTAGGTGAACCTTTTACAAACAAACAATTGGTTTCAAAGGCTATTAGAACTCTCCCTGAGCGTTTTAATATAAAAGTTTCATCTATAGAAGAGGCTCACAATCTTTCTACAATGGATATCAATTCCTTAATGAGCATTTTGAAAAATTTTGAGTCAAACCTTGCCGAGCAAAGTGAAGCTTCTAAGGGCAAGAGTGTTGCTTTAAAAGTTCAATCCTCTAGTGGTTCAACTAATGAGGATGACGAAATTTTTGAGGAATTAGGTGAAGATGCCAGTGTTGCCTTACTTACCAGGAAATACAACTCAATGGTGAGAAAATTTAACAAAGAAAATGTGCAGGTAAAGGCTAAAGAGCAACAAGCCAAGGTGTACAATTCAATGCCCAAGAGGACATTTCCATCTACTCGTAAAGGTGGTCCCATAAGGAGAGCATCATCGATCAATCCAGATCCGATCCAAAATACCTTGAATCAATCCAATGTCATGCTTGCTCGGATGGGGTCATTACTCAAATGAGTGTGCTAACACTCTAAGGAAGATGGGAAAGAACCTATGGGTTTCTCTCATGACAATGAGGATGAGGAGACCAATCAATCTGAAGATTCAGATCAAACAGCAATGGTGGTCACAAACTGTGACTCGGATTCATTAAGGATACCCCAGGTGATATCCAAAATGGGATAGCACCTGAGATATCATCCAACAGGTATACAGATTTAAATTTGATAAATGCTGTTTGTTTTGTGGGTTCTGTTAACATGGATGCAGGTTGTTCACAAGATGAGAAGGAGTTCAGCAAGGATGAACTCATTTGTGGTCTTAAGAACCTTTGCAAAGAATTGGTGGATGAATGGAAGAAAGAGAACAAGAAGGTGATCTCTCTGTCCAAAGAGGTTCAAGACCTAACTGATGGCTTGACTAGATTGGAAGTTCAACTCACAAAGAAGGATGTGGAGCTGGACAAAGTCAAGAGCAAACTCACTCTTGCCGAGACAACATTCAAGAAACTCAATACGAGTTCTACCAAGTTAGATGCAATTCTTGGGTTGTCCAAACCACTCAAGGCAGGTATGGGTTTTCAAGAGTCTTTAAATGCTATTACATCTACTTTGTCTAATACAGAAGATAAGTTAATTTTTGTTAAAGAAAGAGATCGTGTTGAACAAATATCTTCTGATAAATCTTCTGACAAGGTAAAAATATGTAACTACTGTTACTCTACTGGACATTTGAAAAATGATTGCAAAACTCTCTTAAAGAAACAGTCCAGTTCCTGTGTGATACCTGAAGTGCTACCTAGCATGTCAGATATCACCTACAGTCAGAAGAAGAATTATCAAAGTAGGAAAGTATGGAAACCTAAGTCTAATTTGATATGTGATGTTGTATGCACTGCCTTAAAAACTAATGTTGAAGGTTCATGGTATTTTGATAGTGGTTGTTCTCGTCATATGACTGGAACAAAAATATTTTTAAAGGAATATGAACCTATTCAAGGTGGTAGTGTAACATATGGTGGTGGTGGCAAGAGTAATATAGTAGGAAAAGGTGTATTAAATGTACTCGGATTTCCCGCTTTGAAAAATGTTTTGCATGTTGATGGACTCGGTAACTAATTTAATTAGTATTAGCCAACTTTGTGATGACAACCTTGAAGTAAAATTCAATAAAAACACTTGTGAAGTTTTTGATTGTACCAATAACTCGTGTTATGACCGGTACTAGGTCAAGTAATAACCGTTATCTTGTTGAGGATAAACAAGTGTGTCATTCTGTGAGGGTTGATGATGCTACCTTATGGCATCAAAAGTTGGGTCATGTCCATTTTCGTAACATTGTGAAACTCATTAATGCTGAAGCTATAAGAGGTATACCTAGTCTGGACATTAGTACAAAAATCATATGTGAAGATTGTTTAAAAGGTAAACAAACACGTGCTACCCATAGTGCTACCCAACATAATGAGGAGTATTCGGGACAACGCACTGTTTTCAATTAATGCATATGGATTTAATGGGTCCAACTTGAGGTAGACAAGCTTTAGGAGGTAAGAAATATACTTTTGTAATAGTTGATGATTTTTCTAGATTTACTTGGGTATATTTTTTAAAAGAAAATCAGAAACTTTTGAAAAGTTTAAAGTCTTACATGCTAAAATCAAAAACATGTTTTCTCGCTTCTTATCATGCGAATAAGGTCTCGATCATGGAACGGAGTTTGATAATTCATTGTTATTTACTTTTTGTGAATTAAAAAGGAATTAAACATGAGTTTTCTCCTACTAAAACACCTCAACAAAATGGGGTGGCTGAAAGGAAAAATAGAACCTTACTTGAAATGGCACGTGTGATGTTGTTTTCAAAAAGAATTTCAAAAAGATTTTGGGCCGAGGCCATAAACACAGCCTTGTCACACGGCCAATAGGGTTTTTCTGAGACCTGGTACTAGAATGACACCTTATGAAATTTTGAATGGTAGGATACCAAAGGTTCATTATTTTCATACATTTGGGTGTGTGTGTTATGTTCTAAATGATCGGGATTACTTAGCTAAATTTGACTCTAAAAGTGATAAGGCTATATTTCTTGGGTACGCTCAGGACTGAGCATATAGGGTTTATAACCTTAGGTTAAAAACCATTCAGGAATCAATTAACGTTGTTTTTGATGATTTAGCAAGTGTTACAGGTGATGGAGTACAAGAATCTCCATTAATATTGCTGGAAGAACTGGAGAATCAAAATCAAGTAAGTGATACCCCAGGTGCTAGCCAAAGTGTTTCCACTGATGGGATAGCATCTCCGGTATCACCCAAGACCAATCCAAAGAATCTGAAAAGGATGAACAGTCAGATGATGATCATGTGCATGAAGACTTGAGAAGGGATCCACCAGCTAGGATCAAAAGAGACCATCCTTCCTCTCAAATTATTGGAGAAGCTAGTGAAGGGGTACAAACAAGGAACAAAGGACATTTTAGTGACCGTGAAATGGCAAGGTATGTGTGTATGTCCACCACATACCACAAGGTAAAATATTCCTGTTTTGTTTCTTCTTTAGAACCCAAAAATATTTCTGAAGCTTTAAAAGATAATTTTTGGATACAAGCCATGCAAGAGGAACTTGACCAATTTGCTCGTAATGAAGTTTGGTGTTTAGTACCACGTCCTAGTAATACAAATGTTATTGGTACTAAATGGATTTTCAAAAACAAATCGATGAGCAAGGAAATATTGTTAGGAACAAAGCTCGTCTCGTAGCACAAGGTTACACCCAAATTGAAGGTGTTGACTTTGATGAGACCTTTGCTCCCGTTGCTAGAATAGAATCTATAAGACTCCTCTTGGCTATAGCTTGTTTTCTAAAAATTACTTTGTTTCAAATGGATGTTAAAGCCGCCTTTTTAAATGGTTATTTAAAAGAAGAAGTTTTTGTTGAACAACCAAAAGGATTTGAAGATCCTCATCTACCAAACCATGTATATAGACTTGATAAAGCCTTATATGGCTTGAAACAAGCTCCACGTGCATGGTATGGTCGCTTAACCTCTTTTTTACTTGAATATGGCTTTACAAGAGGTGAAGCGTATAGGACCTTATTTATCCTAAGGCATGGCAAAGAAATAGTCATTGTTCAAATCTATGTTGATGACATAGTTTATGGCTCTACTTCTCAAACATGTTTAAAAGATTTTGTAGAAGCTATGACATCAACATTTGAAATGAGCATGATTGGAGAGTTAACATTCTTTCTAGGCTTGCAGGTGAAACAATCAAATGAAGGAATATTCATTTCACAAAGCAAGTATGCAAAGAGCCTAGTAAAAAGATTTGGGTTGGAAGGAGCAAAAAGTTCAAAAATCCCCAATGTGTTCTTCTCTCAAACTTGGTAGAGATCAAGTAGGTGAGGATGTTGATCCTACTCTTTATCGTTCAATGATTGGTAGCCTTCTCTATCTCACTTCTAGTCGTCCTGATATCATGTTCAGCGTGTGTGTTTGTGCACGTTATCAAGCCAATCCTAAAGTCTCTCACCTTAATTCTGTCAAAAAGATAATTAAATATGTTTCAGAACAAGTGAATTAGGGATTTGGTTTAGTAAGGATACTAATACCAATTTGGTTGGCTTTAGTGACTCTGATTGGGCGGGGATATGGATGATAGGAAGAGTACTAGTGGGGGTGTTTTTACTTGGGCAACAATTTAGTTTCATGGTATAGTCGTAAACAAAATTGTGTTTCTCTCTCCACAAAATTGAGTCCGAGTATGTGGTACCGGTAGTTGTTGTTCACAACTTATTTGGCTAAAACATATGTTAGATGACTATGGCCTAGAGAGTAATTCTTTGACTATGTACCGTGATAACCTCGAGTGCTATCAACATTTCAAAAACCCAGTTCAACATTCCCGTACCAAACACATTGACATACGTCATCATTTTCTTAGAGATATGGTAGATAAAGGCCTAATTAATATTGATCATATTGATACTAAGTATCAACTGGCTGACATCTTTACCAAGGCCTTAGACCACGAGAGATTTTCTAGTTTGAAAAGATCTCTTGGTCTTTGTAATCTCTGAGCCTGTTCGTCTGTGCTACTCCAGGTGATGTTATCACTTAGGGTAACACTTGTATATTAGTGTATTTTTTTTCTCTTTCTTTGCTTATTTACTTTTTAAAAAAAAAAATAAAAAAAAATATATACTTTATCTAGCTAGCTTTGTTCTAGCAGTGGCACATGCTGACCTTTTTGTTATGGTAGGTTATTATTTAGGTTAGCACGTCTGATATCATTCCCCTTCATATGCTTAAAGTGACAAAGTCACTAATATTTTCTTTTTGATAAATAAAAGACAAAGGCATTTATCCATACTATTCTCTCGAGCTCGGGGCACGGTGTTCGCTGCAACGATGTACTCTTGCCAATGAGAAGGTATGAGGTGATTTATGCTAAGTATTAGGGACATGGAGTTCGCTACTACAGTGTACCCTACTTGAAAGGCATAGATCACTTGGTCTCTACACTTGAAATATAACTTGAAGCACGGAGCTCGTTACTACGATGCTTTCTTGTTTAAAGAAATGTATTGAGACGTGTTTAACAAGCAATGTACTTAAAAAATGATATATAGGCATATAATGCCTAAAGTGCATGAAAAATGCTCAGCTTGTTATGCTTGAAATGCTTGAAAATGAAAATATTTATCAAGGGGTTTTATATCATATGTGTTATCCTACGTGTTACCATCATTGCCTTAACACATTAGTGTGTGCTATATTAGTTTTTTTATTTTTTCGAAATATTGTTGATTAATTTCTCAAAATCTGAAAGTCTTTTTAATTAAAGAGTTTACGATTTTGAAAACGTCTTCAACAAGTTTCCTTTATTTTTGGTAAACTTAATTAAGTAACTAACCCTTATTTATTTAATTTGTGCATATAATGTTTTGGGCTTAGTTACAAATTATTTAGTTTACTTATTTTTTGTTTTTTACGTTTTTACTTAAAAAAAAAAAAAAAATTATTTTATTTTTTAATGTTGCAACCGTGTTGTTTGTTTAATAAAGTTTTGAGGTTTTAAAAGGTGTGGTTAGGGTTTGTGTTAAAAATGAGTGGATAGGGATTAGTTTGAGAATAAATAGGGGTAGATTAGATAGGTTTTTAAATGTCTAATCAAATTAAAACTTTGTTCCCCATTTAATCTCCTCCTTCCTATTTTATCTCAACCTCCTCCGTCTCTCTCTCTATACGTTACCCTCTCCTCTCTCTAAAACCTCCTTCCAGCGTCTTCTTCTCTTCTCAACCTAGGTCAAAATACGTTCCAAAAAATCCCTCAAATCTCCATGGCATCTCCATCCAATACCAATGCCGAACCATCTCACACGGACCAAATGGACATCTCACCTAGCATTGCTCCTTCCGTGGCATCTCGCGTGGCCATGGAAACTTCCCCAATGATCACTCCAAGCTCTTCTCCACCAACAATGGCGATTGTTCCTACCTCTGGCCCCATTACCTCATTTGATCAAGGCATTCCTAAGGTGACTCTCATCCCTACCGAGCCAAAAAGGAAGAGGAAAGCCCCACTGCCAAGCTGTCTCCCCAAATCGCAAAAGGAGATCTTCCAACCGCATTAGATCAATCGGGTCCAAGGCAACTTCAAATACCTCCTTGATCCAGTTGAAGTCTCAGAAAGCTCTATTGATGTGTCCTCACCCCATGTGAGTGATGAGAACTTTGAAGCAAACAAGGAAAAGGAGCCTTCTGTGGACTCATTTGATGCTTGGGTAGATGGTGATGAAGAGGAGACTCTCTCTGATTTTCAGAAAAAGAAGGCCAAGGGCAAAACTGTGAGTGCTACCAGAAGTGCTAGCAAGAAGAGGCTATCATCTGAGGTAACACTTGCCCCTCTTACGTTCCTAAACATTCCTCTAGTGATAATTCGGTGATGAGGTTACTCAAATGAAGAGGATAAAGCTTTTCCAAAACCTTTTCTTACTTTGGAGTATTATAAAAAGGAAAATATGAAACTTTGGTTGAATAGTCTAAGTAAGAGGATTTTAAAAGAGAAGCACATTGATGAGGGTCGGTTGGAAAAGGAAGGAGTGGTTCGGTTTTTAAAGGACAGGAATTTTATTAATGCTAATAATCATGCATCAGTTTTGTTGAGAGTGTTATTCGCAATTTCTTTGCCAATTTGCATGCTCATTTGGATGATGAAGGGTCTGCTAAATATGGAAAAGTGTTTGTTAGGGGAAGAGTCTATTCTTTTACTCCTTGCGATTAACAAAGATTTAGGCCTCCCTAATGTAGATGATGAGAGCATTAGGGTCAATAGAGATGAAATGGTAAAATTGCTCACTCACAACAAACTGCAGTCTTGGCCTTTGAAAGAGAAACTTCATGCTTCTAGATTATCTTCTCTCTATTACGTACTACACAAAGCTGTGCATCTTCAATTGGCTTCCTACAACTAATGAACCTATTGTGACTTTGGAGCATGCGAATGTGTTGTATAGATTGGGTAAAAATTTAAGGATTAACTTTGGAAGATTAGTGTTTAAACACTTAGCTTCATGGGGTAGAAAAAAGGAAGTGAACATTAGCTTTTTCCCCTATCCTTCTCTAATCTTCAAAGTTTTGGTATTTCAATCCTTGCCCATTGAAGCCTCTGATGTTTTTACTACTGAACCTCGAGTACTATACCGTTGATCAACAAGCGAAAAAGGGTAAAAGGTATACTAAAGATCTTCCTTGGAACAAATCGATGAAACAACCCCTGCTCCTCCCGGTGCTATCTCACGTGATACCCCAAGTGCTTCCCAGGTGTTGCCCCTCATACTTTTGCAGGAGGCGATGCGCAAGTATTCGAACAACATGATGAATCTATTGGGCAACTCTGGACCATCAATCCCAAAGGCTACGGTTCTCAACTTCCTGCACAAACAGTCAAGTGCAATAGGAGAACTTCTTGAGGGATGGGCTAAGCTTAAGCAGGTAACGAGATGCTTTTATTGATGAAATTTCTTCCCAAACGGGGGAGGATCTGCTGCTGCTTGGAACTTCTGGAGGCTGGTGCTACTGCAGGTGCTACCACCGATCTTGGCCCAAGTGATGGTGGAAGTGATAGGGAAGGAGATCAGGAGGAAGGAGAGGAAGAAGAGGAGTTTGAAGAAGAAGAAAGCTGAACCTTAAGGTTTATGTTGCCGCTATCATATGGGTGACTATTTTTGTGGTGGTCCTACAAACAATGTTTTTATTTTGGTGATGTGGTGGTTCCTTAAACAATTTACTTTTATTTTGTTTATATTTGCTAAAACACTTTAGTGGTTTGTTAAATAACTTAATCTGCTAGGATGTTTTTTTTTTTGCTAATTTTGGATGATATTTTGCTACAATGGTTATGGTTTTTAATGGTTACTTAGTTTATTTCGAAAACTTTTTAAAGTTTGAAATAAATTAGTTTATTATGATAAATCATTGTTTAGGATTAGCTCCTTGATTAAGGGGGAGTTAATTTTTTGTGGAGATATTATTCTATGGTCTATGCTCTGTACATTTGTATATAGACTTATCCTACAGGACAGCAGCACATTAAGTTTGGAAAGAAATATCCAACTAAGGGGGAGATTGTTAGTGTAATCTGCAGTGATATCGTAGATGATTTCCCAAGTGATATCACAGATGATTTCTGGGTGAAAATTATATAGTTGTATATTTCTTGTTTGTTATTTAATGGACTAACGTGCTAATATGGTCTGTATAGTCTATGGTTTATGATTATATTTCAGGGTGCAATAGCATCAAAGAAGGAGCTAGACACATGTGGAAATTGGAAGAAATGAATTAATACATTTTATGTATTAATTCGTAATTTTGGCATTCAACAACAACATGTATGAGGACTTTGTCAAAGGTTGTTCTTGAGTTATAGAAGAGGTACAAGGATGATAAAGCAAGGGAGTACAAGGCGTGGAAGCATGGCTTGAGGATTCAACAACTCCTGGTTACAAAATAGGAAGTGGGAGCTAGAATTGTGGAAACAAATTAACCCACTCTCCCTACACTTCCTCCACGTGCAAGACCAGCCCCAAGGCATTGTGGAGTAGCCTTCAAGTATTTGAAGACTATAAATAATCTTGGAAGGTTTATTTGAAGACATGCCAATTATTTCACATTCACACCTTCGAAAAGCTTAGAGATAGAGTTCTTTGTTTGGTTCTTTTTAATCCTTTCTCCCTTGTAATTTCGCACTTGATTACTTTGGTATCAAGGTGTGTGAAGGCTAGGATAGGATTCCGTTCTTTATCTCTTGTTCCATAGAGCGTAAAATAGATATAGCTATAGGGAACTTTCGGCTTTGTAACTTCATTCATAGTGATTATAAAGTCTTGCCTAAGAGGCACTCTCAAGTTATATTTATATAACTTGAGAAAAACAATTTTGGTGTTTTTATTCCGCTGCAAACTCTTTTACAAAACTGTTTTATTTTCGAAGTGTGTGTGTGTGCCATCCCAAGTGCTATCGTTGGTGCTGTTATCACCTTGGATATCACTTGTGATTCAAGCCGTGACAATTTCAGTTTCTGATTTTAAAGAAGTAGTCACTGATCGAATACGTACCTTGTGACGTATTCATAAGCTCTCTTTCCAGGAGCTGTAGTCGGGCAGCATTTTTCTTTGAGAAGAGATCAGCCAAAGCATCTCACGCTTCTTTTGGCACCTCGATATCTTCAATGCGTGCGAGCATACTTTTGTTGATAGTCGTCTTGATTGCATATAAAGCCTTTCCTGCTTTAATTTCCCATTTGCAGAGCTGCTCCGTGTTGTTCTCGGGCGGTGAGGTCTCCGTGCCTTTCCATGCCGGAAGTTGTGCCAATAATATTTGTCATGGTGACTTGATACACTTCTCCCACGGGTTATCAAGTAAACGAGGTCCCAGACCAACGTGCTTCATTATCACGGATAGCGCACTGAAATAGTAACGTTTCTGCATCGATTCCCACGATTCCGGATTGTACCGCTCTGATACCAAATTATTGATTCTCGAATAGAAAATGGCAAGGAAAGAGTAACACTAATATAAAATATATTAGTATTACTACATAACTTTAAGTACAAGAGCTAATACAAGAATACAACTATTAAGGCTCACACTTACACCAAAGTAGCTTATACTAGACCACACCCTATCAATACTCTTAGAGACTCTCTTTATAACTTATTTGCTCTCACTCAGCTGATGTCAATCCAAGAGACCAAAACTCCTATTTATACTTGCTCTAGGTCGGTGAGGGAGATTGGTCGACTTCTCCAGAAGTTTCTTCCAAGGTGAAGAATTTCTCGAACTTGTGCTTTCTAGGTCATTCCTCCAACATCCATAAATCTTCTTGTAGTGTTCTTGTGTTCAATCAAGAAGATTTCAGATTTTCTTCTTTAGTTAAACATCTAGGGCTTTCAAGAACCCTAGAAAATTGGGGAAAATCATGAAGCTTCTAGAGGAGAGAAGAGAGGAAGACATGGAGAAGAACAGGGTTGCCTGCTTCAACATATTGTCCATGTAATGGTTTAATAAGTTGTGAAAGATTGTTATGAAACAAAAGTATAGTTTAAATGTTGTATTTCAATAACCTAAACATGTATGGTTAAGATCTTGTTTTTTTTTCAATTCTAACTTACAATGTTTGAGTTGAGTTGATTGACCACATTTCTTTAGGCATTTATTCAAATCAGTAATTACAATGATTCGTGCAACCGGTTGTTAGAAATCACAATATTTATTTCACTCATTGCATTGAGCACTTTATTTGCCTTGATTAAATGCACAGGTTTGTTCATCATACCAGTTTTAGGATCAGGTTTGCAGTATAGGCAAAATTTGACCTTTGCCACAACACTTTTCATGTTTGTCAACAAACTCTCAGAAAGATTAAAGACCTTATTAGGGAAAAAGGGAAAAATACAACTCACAAAGTATGATCAATATATGTCAAACAACAATATGAATTTAACATTCAAATACCATTTAATAAGAAATATGCCCAAAACCCATTAAATTACAATTAAAAGAGGAATAATGCAACCATGAAAACATGGAAGTCTATAGAGGTGTGGGAATTTCTTTTCACCGCAGCCAAGAAGCTTTTACAAAATTAGAGAAATCACTTAACTTGGGTTGCAATAGCTTTTTTTTTTTTTTGAACTCCTGATCCCTCATATGGAAAGGAACGTCAGATTGACACATGGGCTAAAGCTCTTTGAAACTACCAAAGCACGATTAATATGCATCAAACAACAATCTGACTTTAGTCTACAATAACATTAAAGTATCCTTTGAACTAAATCAAATACGTACAAAATCCTTTAAGCTTTTTGCAAAAAAAAAATAACAAATACCAACCTAATTAAACCCAATCCTAAAAACAAACAAATCTTAAGGCAAAAATGATGTAAATATAATCTTTGGTTCTTTCTTCTTCAATTTTTTTGCTCTCTCTCTCTTGAAATACTTTCTGGTTCTTTGCTTTTTTTCTCGGATCATCTCTGATGTTGCTAGGAACTTCCTCAATCAGCAACAAGATCGTAGTAGTCCAATCCAGTTAACTCGGCTCCTTCTTCTCGCCTGCACACCAAAGAAACGTAAACTAATCCGGGGGCGGCTCCAGCGTAGCCCCTCCGGCGTGAGGATAAGTATCGATCTGGGAAGGAGGGATCTGAAAACTGAAGGGAATGTGTTCTGTGTGTGTATGTGGGCGTACCTTTGGAGGGATGACGATCCCTCATATATATACCTCCCTTCCCTCATGACATGCACATGCTATCCTCACGTGCTTATCTTGTGCAACGGTTAACCCCCCTTATTACACGTGTCATCATTTCATTGGCTCATAGATACAACAAAAAGAATAAACCTAAAGCATGTGACGTTCTTCTCTGACACACGTAGCTTTTCCCAATGCAAAACCGTTATAGTGGGTCCCATTTCAAAGATATTTATATGTCGCCCCTAGTATGCCGCGGTCAAATAGAATCCATCCATTGCCATATAATGTTAAGCTAAGCGACTCGCCGCTTCCTTCAATTATTTCGCTTTCTCTATCTCGCGACTTATCTCTCACGGGATTTAGACGGGATACCTCATTATCAATCTATCTTCCTCGCGTCATACTCACTCGCTGGCGAGATATCCTTGAACCCCTTTGTCGCAATTTTCTTCTTGGACCCTATCTCGATTTGGGCCCAATTTGATAATTTCTCGCCAATGAACTTGTATAAGCCCAAGCCTTATTTTTGAGCAGCATCAATCTCGTTCAAACTTTTGATCACATATCGTCATTTCTACACCTTCCTTTCCAAGACAACTTGTAACACACACACACACACACACACACACACACACACACACACACACACACATATATATATATATATATATATATATATATATTGTTGAGGCTGTCATGCATGAAAATATATATCATGTTCATCTAAATTTAAACTTGGCGGCAAAGTCTGGAAAATAGATGTTAATTAAGAGATGCAAACTGTAATATATATGATTTTTTTTTTTACTATTTCATTATAATATATCAAAAATACCCCCATGAAAGAGTATAGAAAATTCATTTTTAATAATGAAATGGTCCATTGAACATTAAAGTAAATATGTCCGTTGGATATTAATAGGATTGAGGAAATCATTCATTTGGTATCAATGAAAAACCTAAAATATGATAATCAGTCCATGGAATGTTTAATGTCAACAGTTACCGAATTATAGTAACGGTTAAAATATACAATATTATGTGTACTTTTTATGAGGGTCATCTTCATTGATTACTATATTGTTTGAAGTCAATTGAAATTAGTCAGAGCTTGCCTAATAATTGTATACCTTATCGTTATTAGATTGTGAGAGAGGTATTAGGGGCAACTGTTCCGAGCTCAGCCGTGCTAGCGCAAAGTATAGCTAAGGTAAGAGAATACGTTTCCTTAGTTCTTTTTGAATATGATGATTTCTTTTGATCCTCCTATCCATCGAGTAAATTATTGTATCGCTATGGCCGGTAAATCATTGACCCTCATTCATGTGCTTACGTCCTTGAATTTAATTCAAAACTCATTGACATTTAGTTATTGGTCAATTGAGTCACATCTTGCAGTAATTTATTTAATGATCACTATATTGACACCTCGTCATGGGTATAAATGACATAATCGACACCCAGTCACGAATATAAATGACATTATTGACACCCGGTCATGAGAGGGGTAAATCATGACAGCCTATGTGGCCTTATTATTGACATTGACACCATTAAGGGGCCGTTTGGTTCGATGGAAAAAAAAAGTGAAGGAATGGAATGGTCAATGAAACTGAATTCCTAAATGAATTGGAATGGAAAAAAACTGGTCAAAACCCTCCGTTTGGTTGGCACGGAATGAAATGAATTTGTCATTCAATGCAAATCATGTTTGGTTTGAAAATACAAATTATAGGAGTGGAATGAAAACATATAAAATGTCCAATTTACCCTTTTTAATTTTTTTTGGGTGGGGGGATGGGTTAGGTAGGGGGTATGCAAAATGAATAAAATTTTTTTTTTTTTCGTAAGGGTGGGGGGTGGGGGTAGGTGGGGGTGGTGGAGGGGGCTGGATGGGGGTTGGGTAGGGCAGGGGTCTTTTAAAAAAAATCGTGGGGTTGGGGGAGGGGGGGTGGGTGGTGGGGGGGGGTGGAGTGTGGGGTGGGGGGTAAGGCGGGTGGATGGGGGGGATAGGCAGGGGTCTTTTAAAAGAAAAAAAAATTCGTTGGGGTGGGGGTGGGTGGGCAGGGGCTGGATTGGGGGGAGTAGGCAGGGGTCTTTTAAATTTATTTATTTTCGTGGGGGTGGGGTGGGGGGTAGACAGAGGTCTTTTTAAAAAAAATTGTGGGGGTGGGGGGGGGGGTGGGGTGGGGGGGGCTTAGGGCAGGGGCTGGGTGGGGGTGGGTAGGTGGGGGTGGGTAGGCAGGGGTAGTGGTGGTTTGGATTTAGGGGTATTTTAATAAAAAAAATTTTTTTTGAATTCCATTGCCAAAGGAATTGGCCATTCCTCCCATATATGGAGGGAATGGCAAATTCCTTCCATTGATGGAATTGGCCATTCTAACGGAATGAAGATTTTAAAAAACCTTCAACCAAACATGACAAAGGATTTGGGGGAATGGAATTGAGCATTCTATTCCACCACTTTACCACGAACCAAACGCCCCCTAAGAATTGTTGTTAGGTTATCCGGATATACAAAATATTGAAATATTGACACATTGAATCCCCTTGTTGGGACACTTGAATAATAGTGACATCTATGTGATTTTATTAATAACATTGAATATCGAACATCAATTGTGCCATAATTCGTATTTTACATTGAAATATTATTTGACTTTAGTAGTCCGTTTCGTTTATGGTGACTGTTCACTGATACTTACTTGAGGTCCCCCATCTTAGAAATCGAAGGGGCGGTGTAGGTTTTTACTGAGCTTAGTACGCTTATTCCTTTTTTAATTATTTTCCTTCCAGGTAACAACTAGGGAGGAGGCTACCAGTTGAAGCGTCACTGAAAAAAACTTAGAATAAATATCACAAACTTTTAAGTGGCAATTTGATTAGATTATTATTGAAATTGAGATGTTGATTTTGAATGTTGAGATATTTGAAGGTTATTATAAACTAGACTTCTGAGTAAGCGTCTCTCTTTTATTTGAAATTGTCGTTATTGAGATTTTGGGCTTTACACAAACAGTTGGCATTGCCCCTGGCTGCTATTTTTGGAACTCCAAGGAAGTTCGCATTTAAAAATTTGTAAGCATAAAAAATACTCGTATGTAACCTAATTCAATCCACCTGTCTCTTATAATATTAGTACGGATGCCTTGTACTCGAGCAAGCTGAACTACGCACTGTCCCATAATGCTAGTTGCTCCATTTTGCACAGTTTGAGTCTCCTGTATATCCCTCACACTGATCAGAGACAAAGCACGCCCTGTATATATATATTTTTTTTTATTATCCAGGTGATCCCAGCTTTGCCGGACTAATCCTGGATCACCAGTATCGGCCCTTCAGTATGCTAGCGAAGGTGCTTCCTTAACTGCACGGATGTGCCCCGGGGGACTCCTTCTGCCGAGATTCGAACTCCCCACACTGAGGTTACAAGCCCAGCAGTACTGCTTCCTTAACTGCACGGATATGTCCCGGGGGACTCTAAGGCTCCTGAAACACATGGCAGAATTAAACTCACAAAGATTCCCAAGGGGGGATTGAACCCTAGACCTTTCCGAAAGGAGGCTCGGCCAGGAGACCACCGGTAAGCACGCCCTATAATTTATAAGACAATAGGGGGAAAGAAAGACAATATCTTTCTTTAGATTCATGAAATCCTCAAGCATCCTTAAGGCAGTTAGAAGATTAACAGTAACTGTTGCAGCATATTACATTGAGGCAATTCAAAAAATAAATTATCGTGAAAAATAATTTCATATATAACCGTGAAAATCATAAACTTCAATTCTCCCAATAGCATTAACTTTTCTTCCATCAGAGTTTGTTAATTCCCGTCTATTAGTATTAGTTAAAGCCATATGCTTAAATAAATTACTCTTGAAGCAAAATAACATCATGTCTACTGAATTCCAATGTGTATGTGACTGCCATGACGTTGTTCTATATTGTAATCAAAGTTCCAGTTGGGGTTAATATTAGAAAGGAAAACAAATGTTATGATGCATGAACTTGTGATAAATTCAACCTGTAATCAGTAGAACACTATCAACGACATTGTACCCGACGTCGGTGGAGATGGAATGACCCTATCGCTAGGAGGAGAGAGAGCTTTGCAGCAGATCCGAAAGAATGCACCTCACAAACACCCTCATACCCCTTCAATTACATGCACTTCGATCAGGCCTCACGGGGTACACATAAATAACGTATATTGTGCCTTACATTGAGAAGTCCTTCCTTCAATATTATAGTGCTTCTTGCTCTGTTTCAGAATTAAATTTTAGGAAATTCATGAACAAAAACATATTTGCAAAATTCTGGGAGTCAACTCCAGTACTTAAGAATATGCCCAGATGGCATTTTGTAATTGGAAACCTTTTATAATGCATCAATTAGATATTGTTTATCATTGTTACTTCATGTGCCTAAACAAAGTAATCTGATTCATGATATCAATCACTTTTTTTTTCTGTACTCATACTCATTTTTTAAATAGTCAAAGAAAAATTCTATAAATGTGCACAAAATGTAAAAAAAATTGGAAATTCTTTTTATGATAGATGGCGAAGCCACCCTAGGGGTATGGGGGTCACTCGACCCCCTTAATTTTAGGAGAAGTGAGCATGCAAACACATACATCGTTTTCTTTGATTTCAATAGGCGAAAGCTCAACTATTCTGCACCAATCAAACACACAAACTCAAAAATTCAATACAAATTATTTTTAAATCCCACAACTCACACACTACATCACACAAGAAAGAGGCATGCAATCAACGGTGCTCATCACATATCATTAAAAGTTCAAGTCAAGCACTTTTTAACCAACATAGTGCTCATCACAAAAGAATGAGGATTGATAGGAATTATGTTCCATCACTCCTATCCGTTTTATATTATTAACGACAAAATGCATCAATTGAATCAAACATTAATTGAGTAGAAAAGCAACAAACCTAAGACACTCAAAGGCTTAACAGTCAACTCATTAGGATTTAGCATGAAACATAGTCCTATTACATCTATATAGACAATAAAACTTAAAGATAAGTCATTTTCCGTAATCAAACGAGAGACAAATCATATATTCCGTACAATTAAACATATTATTGATTTTGTGCACATATAGTCCGGTGAAGTGTCGGAATATAATAAACCATGTTCTACAGTGATTGAGCGAGATGCACCAAATTTAGATTATGTCAATTCAATAGCACAAGGTAGTTGCCCTTTTAACTGCTGCGAATTTGGTGGTACCTCCGTTGCAATCAAGACAAGAAATCAACACACCCACAAGCACAATAATGAAAGAATCACACACACAAGAACACAAGAGTTGTTTACCCGGTTCGTTCAACACATGAACTACGTCCGGGGGCAGTTGCCAAGCCAATATGTTATTAGACACCTTCTAATATGTTGCTACTATGAGTTCTAGGTCGTATCTATGTTTATATAGTAATACAAGGAAGCCCTAAATCTAATTTAAGAGGAGTTCTTATCAAAATAGGAAACAAAATAAAACTGCTGCTGAAAAACCCTGGCCTAGCGCGGCCGCCCTCATGTACCAGCGCGGTCGCCCTCAAAAGTTTCCACCGAGCCATCAGTTGCTGTCCAAGTGCGCGGTCGCGCACCATCACCTGCGCGGCCGCGCAAGTCTCCAGAAACTCTTCTCCGTTTTGAACTCCTTCTTGATCTCACCAACTCCTCCGACTTAGGCTCCTTCTCTTCCTCATAGTTTAGGACTCCAATCCCAACAATCTCCCACCGGAGCCTAAACTAATAAACATAGGAACACCCATCAACTCCCACCACGGAGTAATGACCTTCGAACACATTCCCCCCATATTGGCTTGACACTACCGAACCACCTGCTCAAGTACTAAGGCGAGTTGAAACCAAGCGACGTTTCAACCTCTCCGTGTTAGATAGTTCTTGCCTCCCCAAATCAGCTTCTACCTTGATTTCTCCCAGCAAGTCTAACTTCGCCTTCTCCTTCCAGACCCACCTTCCTCGCAATGCTTCCCCTTGAAACTTGGACACACCTTGTTTCTTGCATCGTCTGCTTTCGGTCTGAATACTGTGAATGTGTGCCCAAATTTTATTTTTTGTTGGATTCACGCGAGTTTGAAAACATCCGGTTTAATTTAAAAAACGGAGTCGCCACGCCATTTTGATTTCCTCAAAACTTTGAAAAAAAGGTTTTTATGGGTTCGGAGGTTAAGTTACCCCTTGGGAAGAACGGATCGTCGTTCACCCAAGGTGCCTTGCCGTAGCAAGTCTCCCTAGATTTCGTTTATTGTGCTTGCTTGCGTGCTTTCTTGTGTGCATGCGTTTGAATAAAAGGGAAGGGAATGTCCCAAGTTGTCTTCCGGACGTACAAACCATTTATTGGTTGTCGCTCGGGATTTCTTGGATTTTATGTATTTGGGATTTTGATCCCGTTCTCATCTTGGACTTGTGATCATCGCTTTTTAACCTCGGGACTTGCGTGATCGAGAGAAAGACTCTCTTTTATAGTCCAAAATGAGGTTCTTTAGGAAAGGAGTGACCTTAGCCCATCAATCCTACACCTTAAGACGATTGAGCTTATATATGCTTCATGCTCGTCTTAAGTGATAATCGGAGATATAGGTTCAAGGTTTATCCTTTTCTAAAGAGATTGTGGCACCTTTTATGGAAAAAACGATGTAAAGATAGGATCTTTACACCGGTCCGTTCCGAAGGTTGCTAATGGGGACATGGGGGAATGCATATAAAAATGACATTTTTAGTGAAAAGATGACATTTTGGGTTGCAAAGGATGCTTTTGATTTGCAAAGGATGCATTTTTATATAAAGAAATGATTTTTGTTCAAAGGATGCATTTTCATGTTGGAAAATAGCATTTAATAGGCAAAAGATGCATAAAGACTTCATTTTTGAAAGCAAAGGATGCATTTTATGTATGAAAATGAGTTTTTGGGTGCAAAGGATGCATCTTTAATGTGAAAAGAGATTTTGAGTGCAAAGGATGCAATTTTTATGCAAAGAAATGATTTTTAGTGCAAAGGATGCAACTTTATGTAACAAAATGGCATTTTAATGAAAAGATGACATTTTTATGTACATAGATACTATCTAAATTGCAGATAGACATCAGATTATAGCATGATGGGGGTTAAAATCAGATTACAAGGCGAGCAGAGATGAAGATTACGCAAGGCGGCCTAAGTTGTCGCGTGACATAGGTTGCCTATGTCGCGTGACATACTTAGCCACTTGCAGAAGTCTTCAAATTTGAGATCTACAGAGGTAACAAGACATTAATATAGCCAAGTTACTTCACAAATAGATCTCAGAGAGCAAGTATTTCAATAATGAACACTTCAAGAGGGTGTGGATATGAGGGATCCACACTCATCTCGAGTGTTCATGCAAAAACAATGCCAAGCAGGAGCTTTTACATGAAATGGTATGCAATCAGATGTGGATCTAAGCAAATATGATACTAAAGCATGCAACTTTAATCAGTATACATCATTATCAACACATTTAGCATATAGATCTCATGTACAAAGGAGATAGAAAGAGGAAAAGGGTAGACAATCATTACCCTTGAAGACCACGACTTCCTATATCAAGTTAGATATAGGAGCCTTCAACAGCAACCTCTGGGACTGAGATCAAGCCTTGGCTCCGTGAGAACCGTTGGTTCTTGAGGTGTATAGGAAGTGTGTGTGGGATTGGTTGAATGGTGAGTGATTTTGGGAGGATTAGTGTGGTTTTGGGTGTATATGGGAAGAGGGAGTAGGCTTCTGGGCGTATTCTCTGTAGAGGGGCACTGAGGAGTGAAGGAGGCTCCCCCAAAATGAGAGGTGAAGGCCTCTATTTATAGGCTGCATGCATGGGCTTAGTATGTCGCACGACATAACAAGCCATAACCGTTTTCCTTCTAGAAACATGCAAGGTGGTAAGCTTCTAGAAGTCTTCTTGGCAGGTTATGTCGCACGACATAACAAGCCTCATCCAGTTCCTTCTAGAAACATGCAAGGTGGCAGTCTTCTAGAAGGGAATTCTGCATAAAAGAAAAACGTGTTTCTTTAGCTCCAAGCAGTCCCTTCTCCCCTTAGAAGGTTCGGAACAATTCCGGAATTGCTCCGGAACTCTAGGAAAGTCTGGGGAATTGCCGGGAAACTTGCCGGAATTGCCGGGAAACTTGCCGGAATTGCCGGGAAACTTAACCGGAAGGCATGAGCCAGATTTGGGTACTTACAGAAGCCCCTCGGCAACGTCACTTGCAGGGCGAGTGGGGTTGTCGATAGAAAAGGATCCGATCTGGCGAATGCCGAGACGGATTGGGCGACCAAGGTGGTCGAGTGGCTGGACCTTTTATGAAAGGCTTCCTACGTATCCCGGAGGAATCAAGCCAGGCCGTAGTTCGAGCATTTACTGAGTCGAAATGTTATTCCTTCATCTGGGAATAACGGAGATCGAAAGAGAGCGAAATGTTATTCCTTCATTCTGGAATAACGGAGATCGCAAGAGAGGTCGAAATGTTATTCCTTCATCTTGGAATAACGGAGATCGAAAGAGAGCGAAATGTTATTCCTTCATTCTGAAATAACGGAGATCGAAAGAGAGCGAAATGTTATTCCTTCAATCTGGAATAACGGAGATCGCGAGAGAGCAAAATGTTATTCCTTCATCTTGGAATAACGGAGATCGAAAGAGAGCGAAATGTTATTCCTTCATCCTGGAATAACGGAGATCGCGAAAGAGGTCGAAATGTTATTCCTTCATCTTGGAATAACGGAGATCGAAAGAGAGCGAAATGTTATTCCTTCAATCTGGAATAACGGAGATCGCGAGAGAGAATGGATTTTGTAAATAAGTAGGAAAGACTTGATAATTTTTGTAAAGAAACATGACGTACTCTGATAATTTTTTGTAAAAGAAGTGGGACGTACCCGATAATTTTGTAAAGAAAGTGGGACGTACCCGATAAATTTTGTTTTTTTGTAAAGAAAGTGGGACGTACCCGATAATTTTGTAAAGAAAGTGGGACGTACCCGATAACTTTGTAAAGAAACGGGACGTACCCGATGATTTAATTATTTGAAAGTAGAATTGAAAATGCCAAGGGCAAATAAAATGAGTCACAGGGGTAAATTTGTAAAATAGGCCACGGGGGCACTGGAGGGAAAACTGGATTGGAAATGATTTGAAATGCCAGGGGCACAAAGGGTAAAACAGGCCCATGGAGGACAAAATTTGTAAAATTAAGCCTTCAGGAGCAAAATTGTAAAACCAGCCACATGGGCTTAGTATGTCGCACGACATAATAGGCCATGTGGACAGATTCTTTTAAAGACTTGCACTGTCGTTATTTGAAACTCAATTGAAATTGAAATTGAGAGGGAGACGACAACGAGGAACAGGAGAGAGCAACTATCGGAGAGAGATTTGAGAGGAATCGAGAGAAACCCCACATCTTGAGTCCGATTCAATTGGAAAATGCCTCCTAGGTTGCGTCCGACCAAAAGGGCTCCTCAACACGCCGAGTTAGCTACTCGACGGAAGGGGGTGCAGAGAAATCAAAGGCCCTTTCTTCCGCAAGCTCAAAGAGGAGATTTCTATCCACAACTCGATGAACATACCTCGGATGTCAGGAAGAAAGATGTGGTGAGTAACCTAGGTTTTTTGAAATTTTTTGATTTGGGTGAAATTGATTTATTTTTCCAGACTGTGCTATGAATTGTCAAGAATTTGCATATGAACATTGAACTAATTGCATGAACTAAATGCATATTCTACATTATATGATTTAACCTACTTTTATTTGAAAAAAGGGTGAGATGGACTCAAAGGGAAATAACAATTTTGATGTACTAATGCTTTTTTTGTAATGAGGATGGGACGGACCCAAGGGAATAGGGATGATTTTTATGTAAAAGTGAGACGGACTCAAAATAATAACATTGATTTGGTGAAAAGATGAGACAGACTCAAAAAGAAATAACAGTTCTTTTGATAAAAATTGGGACAAATAATGAGATATGATGGACATTGGGACAGACCCAAAGAATGATTTTTATTGTGCTATCATGACATGCTTTTAAGAGCAGAATGATATTAAATGAGATATTCATACCTATGATGTGTTTACCTGTAGGGATTGCGCACCAGAGGTTCCCCTGAGGTGATTGGCAGGCTATGGGAGAGTTTGCCGGGCAGCCAGGAGCAGATATATTCGCCTAAGGGCATGGTCTACGCCGTGGGGCTGGGGCGATTTTTTGAGATGGCGAAGGCCATCGGAGACACCCAGAGGAGTGTAGATTTGGTGAGGGCATTTAGAGAGTTTTGGTGGGAGACCACTCATTCATTCCACTTCTCTTGGGGTGAGACGACAGTCACACCGTATGATTTCGCGGTCATCACGGGATTGCCTTTTACGGATGAGCCACTCTATATAGATGAGCCTGCACAGGGAGCTGAGCCCCAGCCTATTGCTGATGCTGATTTTATGAGTTTACTTGGTTTTGTTCCCCAGATCAAGAAGGGGAATGGATATGAGCTGGGCGAGCTACATGGCTTGATTGGGGAGCAGAGTAGGGACTACCTTGTGGTTGATGATCCTGTTGAGAGCCGACTGAGAGCCGAGAGATTGGCGAGAGCTTTCGTATGGGTGGGTTTTTCTGACATGCTGTTTATCAACAGCGCATCTACTGCCCTGATTTCACTGCTAGAGCTTCTGAGAGCATGGGATGCTGTGGGGAATCTGTCCTGGGGTGAGGCAGGTTTAGCCAAGATGTACTTGGCTCTAGATGATGTCAGCAGAGGGAAGGCGAAGTATTTCACCTGCTGTCATTTGGCTTTCGAGGTATCTTGACTTCTTTACTTTTGCACATTTTACTCTATCGTTTTTTCCTGTTTTTGACTTCTTCTTCTTCTTTTCAGGCTTGGGCCTTCGAGTATTTTGGCTGTTATGCATGGCAGATCCGGGATGAGTTTCCTGCCACCACTTTTCCTGCTCTCAGACGGTGGACAAAGAATGCCAGGAGACAGACCAGGACACCGAAGGGTTCGAGGTGCAGGATTACGGCCTCATATCATGACACGCTGATATGCTTGAGAGGGACTCCCCAGAGGTTGAGTTTATTCCCTTGGACTGGCCGTTATGGCGATTTGGATTTGGATCATGCTGCGCATTTGACAGAGTGTCGCAAGCTGCTGGTGGGTTTGTCCGGAGATGCCCTATATTTAGCGGAGAGGGTATACAGACAGCATGGGCCCAATATGCCTGCTCGGATCCCTGATGACCCTCCAGCTAGGATGTGGCTGCCTCGCCAGCTGGCGAATGTAGATGCTTTGATTGTAGGCGTGGCGGCGCATCTCTTTACACGAGATGGGGATTACACCTTATATGTGGCTAGGCACCTTCAGTCCCCACAGGTCAGAGTTGGCTATGGTGCTCAGGGTGCGGGACCCCCGACTGGTCACGTGGCTAGACCTCCTTTGCCTCCGACTTTCATTGATTATCAGGGTGGTGGTCGTATGCGGCGAGCTCATATTGACATGTCACAGACTCATCCTCATCTGGTGCTCCCGCGAGGTTCTAGATCCGTAAGTACTGCCCTTTGCATTTTTTGGATTGTTTGCATCTCTTTCTGTTATCAATAACTGCATTTTGACACTTATTATGTCTGCTTGTTAACAGGTATCGGCCCAGGCTTACAGGCATTTGACCAGGGCTTATACTGGCGCTGTGAGCATGATTGGTGTCACGACCCGAAACCTAGGCACTATTTTACTCACGTGTTGGGCACGTGGAGCGGGGCCGTTTCATTTTATTGGTTGCATTTCATAATAAGTGGGATTTTTATATGTTAGTTTTAACATTTTAATAAATTATTTGACATCTTAGTTATGTTAATAAATTGTGTGATGTTTTAAGTGTGTTAATAAATTAATTTTACTTATTTAATGTTTAAATGGAATAAAAAGGAATTTTGTAGTAAAGTTATAATATTAAAAATATTAAATAAAAAGCTTTACCAAAGTTGAGGGCCTAGGTGTCAAAAGTGAAGTTCAAGGTAATATTGGAACTAACTTATTCTTGGAGGGTTTAAGTGGAAATTTCCTTTTATAAATATCCTTCACTTTCTCTAATCCTTCGATCCTTCCAGAGAGTGCTCGGTGAGAGAGAGAGAGTACGAGAGAAATGGAGAGGAAGAGATAAAGAAAAAGAGTATTTCCTCCGTCCCCAAACATTTTCAAAAAATTCTAGAAAATCAACCGTTAGTCCGATTGACGATTCGACTGCGGCGGAGCGATCAGGAAGCCAAGGACAACAGTTAGAGCCGATCAGATTGTCTTTTCATTTCGGCCTATTTTTGGTAAGTTATTATGATTTCTTTCAAATAGTTGTGCATATTAAGTTAAATGATGATATTATGTGTTAGAAATGATATTTTGTATTATTGGATCAAAATATTTGGCTTTTGGTAATTTTCGGAATTTATTTGGATTGTGGGAATAAAAAGGGAAAAAAATGAATTATTTGATTGAGTGGAATAAGGTTTGGCTTGAAAATAATAAAATGGTATTTATGTGTGGCATTACTATATTATATATATGATTGTTGAAATGTCAGTCACTTTTTACGACTTTGAGAATAACAAAGGAAGTTCGGGTTGGAATTTCATATGGTAGTGGCGGATCGTTTACTTGGCTTGGAAATGTTAAGGATTTAGGTGATATTCATGGTTCTTGTAATGAGTAGTCAATTAAAATGGCCTCGGAATTAAACAGGAAGGATTATTTATAAAACTTGATATTAGGTGTTATAATGAACTCGGTCAAGGTTGGACTTTTTATTTGGGTGCTTAAACGGAAAAGGAAACGAGTCGGGTTGAATAAGAGTACTTGGATGTCATAGCCTTGGGAACTTGGTTGAGAATGAGGAAATTGTATTTGAATGGGTGTTGGGAATTCTAGAATCATTTTAGGTAAGTTATTATGATTTTCCTTCAATGTTGAGTATATAAATTTAAATGATAGGTAAATATGTTATCAACTGGTTTTGGGACTTGATGGTGTTAATTCTTGGCTTTGGAAATGGTTAGAAACCATAAGGTTAATGAACATGGAAAAAGGGTAATGGAATAGCGTGGTGACCATGAATTAGATGTAGAACAAATGTTCTAAAGTATGGATTGAGTATTGATATGGGTTCAAAATGGTATATAAACTGGGTTTGGTTAGTTTGGTGCATCTGGATGAAGAAAAATGGTGTTTTGTGGTTTTGGTTGCAGCTGATGGAAACATCAGCAACAATTTCTAGTCCTAGGCACGACTAGTGCATTGGAGCACTAGTGGTGCAATGGAGCACTAGTGGTGCATTGGAGCACTAGTGGTGCACTGGAGCACTAGTGGTGCACGGGAGCACTAGTAGTGCACTAGAGCACGAGTCGTGACCTTCAATTGCAGTCGTGATTACGAGTCGTGAGAAACCAAGCAGTCGTGCAGGGGTTGGGAACGACTCGTGCACTGGAGCACGAGTCGTGCCCAGAACAATTTCAGAACATGAATTTCAAGGTAATGGAAACCTAAACGATTTAAGTGGGAATTGATCCTTCTTTAACTATAACCCTAGAGCAATATTAGAGCTTTGAAGGAGCGTTTTAAAGAGACCAAAAAGATAATGAGAAGATCCTTAAATATGGTTTTGAAAAGGGTTGAATACCATTGAAAAATGTTAACCAAAGTTTATAGAAACTTGGTATCTGTTTATGGAACTTGAAAGAAGGTTGTATAATGTTAAATTATGAATGCGTAGGGCTATTTAATTGTGATTGTACCTCTACGTGGTTGCCTCTGAATGGTTATATGTTAAATTGGTGCGTGAAATAATTGTTGCACGGCATCATGGAATGGATGATGAGCATACATGCCATACGTGGATTATATTGACTCATTAGTGTTTATATATATGTTACACTAATTGAGATGTTCAACATGAGTAATTGTACCATGTTTTATACTGTTCAACATGAGTAATTGTACCATGTTTTATACTGTTCAACATGAGTAATTGTACCATGTTTTATACTGTTCAACATGAGTAATTATACCATGTTATATATATTGATATCCTATTGGGTGGATTTGACTTCAAGTAACTTTTATGTGCTTGAATGTGATTATGATTATGTTTAATATCAGCTGATATTTCGGGGGTATAATGGAATGCGACCACTTATGAGATGTTGTAACATAAGGTGCTCGGATTTCATTATACCTGTGTCCGTTTCCACCCCACTGTGGCCACAGTTTGGGGCTCAGTTACTATGGATATGCCTAAGCAGTTCATAGGATACTGATACCTTACATGGTTCCCTGAAAAATGGGTCTTGTAAGGCGTGAATAGGCCTAAGCCGTTCACACATATAGAGGATGGGTTCCCATGAGGATGTATGCCCATACCCACGTATTACGACTTATTGTTCAGACGGGAAAAGGTAAGATCGTGGTAATGTAAGGTGTTTACGTATTCCAAATATGATGTTGAACAACTTGTTTACGTGTTGCATCTTATTTGGCATCTTGCTGCATGCATAATAGCTTACTGAGATTCTTTCTCACCCCGTCTCCCTTTAATTTTTTTTAGCTTCAGCAGAGACAGGTAGACCGAACCGGTGAGGCCGGAAAGGAGTTTGGACCGTCCTTTGGGTTGTCAGGGTATGTGTACTGTTTGGGAGTTGGGGATAAGTGTGGTTATTATTAAATTGAGAAAAGAGATATGTATAACATTTTATAAATATTTTCCATGTAATGTTGTAAATTAAAACAGGTTATAGTTTGGTTTCAAAAGTTTATTTAACTCTTAAATTATTTAAAGGAAAAGTTTTTAAATTTTAGAAGGTGATTTGGGGACTCTCCAGCTGGGGCACGAATTTATAGGTCTCGGGCTTGGAGAGGTTCTCACAGTTGGTATCAGAGCTAAGGTTAGAAGTCAAGGGTAGAAGTCTAGTCTAAGGGGGAGTGTGTGATACCTGACGACGAGTGTTTAGTGCAGAAAATTGTTCAATGGCAGAAATAGTAATGACCAACCAAGAGATTAAGAAAACGTGAGTAATATGGAGAGATAGCTTCCTCCGCTGTCATTTGAAGTATATTACCTGTCTCAGGAAGTAGAGGCAATACTTGTATGAATCCCCATTCACCTCATTATTATGTGGCATTGTATTCTGCTTTTATTTGCATAATTGGCCTAAGAATTTGCCTTATGTGCTAGAGGTATCTACTTCTATGGGAGAGTACCTCGAATTATACTTGATTATCATGGTTATGACGTGATTATGTGGGCATGTATTGCCAGTGGATGTGGTAGATATACCAATCCGTGATATACTGTTATACTTGACTTGAACTGGTTAAGTAGTTGTTGTGTTTGGGGAGGACTGTCGCAAGAAGCGAGTCTCCTTATCTATGGTGGAATTGCCTCTGTGTTTGGTTGAGGCGGATAAGTTAGTAATTGATATTTATGTCATATATGCATTAAATGTCAATAAGTATAGTTTAAATAATATGAGAGTTAAATGGGATTATGTATTAGAAGTGAGTAAAAGTCACCTGAATTACCTCATGTAATGTTGGTAAAAGAATTGGCAAAGTGTTTTTATCAGAATAGTGCATGCCGCCAGTTAGGGCGATAGAATTCCTTATGGATTTAAAGACAGGGTGGTTGCCATATCCAAAACACCTTATAGAAGGGCATTGGTTGTGGTTATAAATAGGATGAGTAGCATTTTAAAACCTGATTTTGATATTTTGATGGTCAGCTCGATGGATGCTATCTTTGTATATTCAGAGTTGTGGAAAGATTTTGAAAATCCACTGCAAGTTATGTTATCTACGTTTCATGAGAATCAAATGTTGGTGAAATTCAGCAAGGGTGAATTGGGCTCAAGAAGATGGTAATTTTGAGTCTTGTAGTGTCAAGCCGGGTATGGCTATTACTTTTTCGAGGATTGAGACTCTGGTCGAATGGAACAACCTTAGACAGCGTTAGAACTCCGTAGTTTCTGGGTTTGGCAGGTTATTACCACAAGAGTATTGATGGATTTCTAAGAATTGTAACCCCAGTGATTCAATTGATTTCGAAGGAGGTATCCTTTATGTGAAATGTTAAAGTGTGAAATCAACCTTGCAGAAGGAAAGATGGATTGACTATAGTTTCGACCTTTACCCTACTTGATGGATGTGAACTTGTAGTTGTCATGTGCGCGTCAAGAGAAGGATTTGGGTTGTGCTTTATACAGACTGGGAAGGCGATAGCTTATGCTTCGAGGGAATCAGAGTGGCGCAGCGGAAGCGTGGAATGGATTACGACTATTTTGATTTACTTAAGTGGAAATATCCTTTGCATGAAGTTAATTTGAGATTTGTACAAATCATAAGAGTGGAAGTAATTGTGCAATCAAAAGGGGATTGAACAACAGGTGGAGAAATTGTTGAAGTTATTAAAAGACTTATTTGCGTTATTTCATACCACCCGAGAAGACTACTGTGGTTGCAGATGCGATGAGCTAAAAGACTTTCTTATCAACATTGCCATCCTGCGAATTAAGAGACGAGGCATTAATTGCGAATGTTCGAGCTACCTTACCCGGTATGAAGACCCTATAGAAATTCAACAAATGATTCGGAATTGAGGAAATTATCTGACCATTTCAAGATGGAAGAACCGAAGATATTGTATTGCATATTGATTGAACATTAACCTTCAACGACATATTTGGTGTACCATATTCACAGGAGAATAAGAGATCTACTTGAGAGGAAGACCATAAATTGAGAGTTGCAATGTATTCAAGACATTTGAAGATGTATCAAGAATTGAGAACATATTAGAAGAATGTGGATGAGAAGACATTGTGATGGATTTATTATCGGAACTACCTTCGACATCAAAGGAAATGGACGTCTTCGAGTAATAGTGGATATACTGATCAAAGTCGGCTCAGTTATACCAAGAGAATGAACTATTGAAGGGGAAAGTTAACATAATGGTAGGTGCGAGAGAATTGGTCGATTCTACGGAGTATTAATCACTATTTTATATCAGATTGGGATTTGAGAGTCTTATTGCAGTTGTGGGGAGACTTAGTACGAGACTTTGGGATTTCCAGATGCGTTCAATTTTGCGTACATTTTTCGATAGATGGAGCAGACAGGCAGAGAGAACTATCCAGAATTTTGAGAAAGCGTGATGTGGACATCCGATGGATTTTCATTTACTTTGAGAAGTTTGGGTAACCTTGGTTGAATTTGCGTATATCAGCAGTCATAGGCCCAGCATTGGAGTGGCAGTGTACGAAGCATTGTGGGAGGAAGAGTCCTTATGATCCTTTCCCTTATATTGAGTTTTCAACCTAGTCTGTTCATGTGATGTGATTGGGTGGAAGAACCATTGAGAGTTAGTCGAATCAAGTTCGGGAATTCAAACCTATAATATTTGAGTTGTGAAAGTCGGGAATTCGAGAAGCGTGAGAGATATTTGTGATTATTTGAGTAGTAGGGTAAGTGTGTTAAAAAAAAAAAATAAATAAATAAAAAAAATTCGGGACGAATTTTTCTTTAAGGGGGAGTGAATGTCACGACCCGAAACCTAGGCACTATTTTACTCACGTGTTGGGCACGTGGAGCGGGGCCGTTTCATTTTATTGGTTGCATTTCATAATAAGTGGGATTTTTATATGTTAGTTTTAACATTTTAATAAATTATTTGACATCTTAGTTATGTTAATAAATTGTGTGATGTTTTAAGTGTGTTAATAAATTAATTTTACTTATTTAATGTTTAAATGGAATAAAAAGGAATTTTGTAGTAAAGTTATAATATTAAAAATATTAAATAAAAAGCTTTACCAAAGTTGAGGGCCTAGGTGTCAAAAGTGAAGTTCAAGGTAATATTGGAACTAACTTATTCTTGGAGGGTTTAAGTGGAAATTTCCTTTTATAAATATCCTTCACTTTCTCTAATCCTTCGATCCTTCCAGAGAGTGCTCGGTGAGAGAGAGAGAGTACGAGAGAAATGGAGAGGAAGAGATAAAGAAAAAGAGTATTTCCTCCGTCCCCAAACATTTTCAAAAAATTCTAGAAAATCAACCGTTAGTCCGATTGACGATTCGACTGCGGCGGAGCGATCAGGAAGCCAAGGACAACGTTAGAGCCGATCAGATTGTCTTTTCATTTCGGCCTATTTTTAGTAAGTTATTATGATTTCTTTCAAATAGTTGTGCATATTAAGTTAAATGATGATATTATGTGTTAGAAATGATATTTTGTATTATTGGATCAAAATATTTGGCTTTTGGTAATTTTCGGAATTTATTTGGATTGTGGGAATAAAAAGGGAAAAAAATGAATTATTTGATTGAGTGGAATAAGGTTTGGCTTGAAAATGATAAAATGGTATTTATGTGTGGCATTACTATATTATATATATGATTGTTGAAATGTCAGTCACTTTTTACGACTTTGAGAATAACAAAGGAAGTTCGGGTTGGAATTTCATATGGTAGTGGCGGATCGTTTACTTGGCTTGGAAATGTTAAGGATTTAGGTGATATTCATGGTTCTTGTAATGAGTAGTCAATTAAAATGGCCTCGGAATTAAACAGGAAGGATTATTTATAAAACTTGATATTAGGTGTTATAATGAACTCGGTCAAGGTTGGACTTTTTATTTGGGTGCTTAAACGGAAAAGGAAACGAGTCGGGTTGAATAAGAGTACTTGGATGTCATAGCCTTGGGAACTTGGTTGAGAATGAGGAAATTGTATTTGAATGGGTGTTGGGAATTCTAGAATCATTTTAGGTAAGTTATTATGATTTTCCTTCAATGTTGAGTATATAAATTTAAATGATAGGTAAATATGTTATCAACTGGTTTTGGGACTTGATGGTGTTAATTCTTGGCTTTGGAAATGGTTAGAAACCATAAGGTTAATGAACATGGAAAAAGGGTAATGGAATAGCGTGGTGACCATGAATTAGATGTAGAACAAATGTTCTAAAGTATGGATTGAGTATTGATATGGGTTCAAAATGGTATATAAACTGGGTTTGGTTAGTTTGGTGCATCTGGATGAAGAAAAATGGTGTTTTGTGGTTTTGGTTGCAGCTGATGGAAACATCAGCAACAATTTCTAGGCCTAGGCACGACTAGTGCATTGGAGCACTAGTGGTGCAATGGAGCACTAGTGGTGCAATGGAGCACTAGTGGTGCACTGGAGCACTAGTGGTGCACTGGAGCACTAGTAGTGCACTAGAGCACGAGTCGTGACCTTCAATTGCAGTCGTGATTACGAGTCGTGAGAAACCAAGCAGTCGTGCAGGGGTTGGGAACGACTCGTGCACTGGAGCACGAGTCGTGCCCAGAACAATTTCAGAACATGAATTTCAAGGTAATGGAAACCTAAACGATTTAAGTGGGAATTGATCCTTCTTTAACTATAACCCTAGAGCAATATTAGAGCTTTGAAGGAGCGTTTTAAAGAGACCAAAAAGATAATGAGAAGATCCTTAAATATGGTTTTGAAAAGGGTTGAATACCATTGAAAAATGTTAACCAAAGTTTATAGAAACTTGGTATCTGTTTATGGAACTTGAAAGAAGGTTGTATAATGTTAAATTATGAATGCGTAGGGCTATTTAATTGTGATTGTACCTCTACGTGGTTGCCTCTGAATGGTTATATGTTAAATTGGTGCGTGAAATAATTGTTGCACGGCATCATGGAATGGATGATGAGCATACATGCCATACGTGGATTATATTGACTCATTAGTGTTTATATATATGTTACACTAATTGAGATGTTCAACATGAGTAATTGTACCATGTTTTATACTGTTCAACATGAGTAATTGTACCATGTTTTATACTGTTCAACATGAGTAATTGTACCATGTTTTATACTGTTCAACATGAGTAATTATACCATGTTATATATATTGATATCCTATTGGGTGGATTTGACTTCAAGTAACTGTTATGTGCTTGAATGTGATTATGATTATGTTTAATATCAGCTGATATTTCGGGGGTATAATGGAATGCGACCACTTATGAGATGTTGTAACATAAGGTGCTCGGATTTCATTATACCTGTGTCCGTTTCCACCCCACTGTGGCCACAGTTTGGGGCTCGATTACTATGGATATGCCTAAGCAAGCTCATAGGATACTGATACCTTACATGGTTCCCTGAAAAATGGGTCTTGTAAGGCGTGAATAGGCCTAAGCCGTTCACACATATAGAGGATGGGTTCCCATGAGGATGTATGCCCATACCCACGTATTATGACTTATTGTTCAGACGGGAAAAGGTAAGATCAGGTAATGTAAGGTGTTTGGCGTATTCCAAATATGATGTTGAACAACTTGTTTACGTGTTGCATCTTATATGGCATATTGTTGTATGCATAATAACTTGCTGAGATTATTTCTCACCCCTTCTCCCTTTAATTTTTTTTAGATTCTGCTGAGACAGGTAGACCAGACCGGTAAGGCCGGAAAGGAGTTTGGACCGTCTTTTGAGTTGTCAGGGTATGTGTACTGTTTGGGGGTTGGGGATAAGCGTGGTTATTATTAAATTGAGAAAAAGAGATATGTATAACATTTTATAAATATTTTCCATGTAATGTTGTAAATTAAAACAGGTTATAGTTTGGTTTCAAAAGTTTATTTAACTCTTAAATTATTTAAAGGAAAAGTTTTTAAATTTTAGAAGGTGATTTGGGGACTCTCCAGCTGGGGCACGAATTTATAGGTCTCGGGCTTGGAGAGGTTCTCACAATTGGCAAGCTCCAGAAAGGCCTGAGCTTTTGGAAGAATCAGTGCCGGTCACAGGGTTCGATCGATATCTCCCCACCTGGCCAGCCAAGAAAGAAGAAGGGCCGCTTTGATGATGTAGGCACCAGCGGGGGCAACAGCGGGGGCGCTAGCGGATCGAAGCTTCGGACAAAGAATCCAAATGTGCCTCTTCACGGACCAGTTGAGATTGATGATGATGATGACGAGGATGGTGGGGCTGAGACAGCCACAGACTACGAGCTTGATTCTGTTGTCATCACTGAGCTTGATGACTATTATCGCATGGGGACCGTAGCCTACGAGGCACCTTCTGACGATCCTGATGACGAGCCTGAGGAGGCTGAGGATGACGACGAGGATGGAGATGATGGTTCAGGAGATGATGAAGAAGATGATGGAGAGGATGATGGAGATGATTCAGAGTAGCCCCCTTCCCCCTAGATTATTATGACTTTTTTGTTATTGTACCCTTTTAGGGAAAACATATCATGTTATTTTTGCTATGCACATCTTTTCGTCTCTTTTTATACATTGTTAGCCCTTTTATTGCACGCATTTATGAAATGATGATGGTATGGTAAATGGCTTGAATTGGGTGGCTTAAATGGATTTTTGGCTTGCATATGTACCAGGTAGATGAATGCATGGGTGTACATGGGGTACATGAACCCTCCCTTATGCATTTGAGAAGTGAATGACTGATGTTTGCAGCTAATGACAAGTCGGGGAGTGCCCTGGGGGAATACAGCACACTGCAGACTGCTGATGTCTGATGTTGGCTTATTATGTCGCGCGACTTAGTAAGCCATATGGCCAGGTTTGTCGCGTGACATACATCGCCTGAACTGTGCTTTTCATACCCTTTGGCATTGGACTGGAATTGCCAACACGGGTTGGAATTGGGTGACCAAAGAGGTCACAAACCTGATCCTACCGAGGCATGGCAAAGAGATATTGGTCCCTTATTATAAGGATACAAACGGGGTGACCTAGAAGGTCAAAAAGCCGATCTTAATGGGAATGTGCCAAATAAAAAAAAGGGGTGACCAAAGTGGTCATATAGCTATACCTTTGTGGAAAGATTACGCACCATTGAGGAATGGTGAAAGAAAAAGGGTGACCATTATGGTCGAATGGCTGAACCTTTATGAAAGGCTACCTACGTATCCCGGAGGAATCAAGCCTTGATCGTAGTTCAAGCATCACTAGATAGTTAGGAACGATGTCTAGGATCCTTGAGGTTTTGACAATTAATGGAGGTTGTCACCTGAGAAAGCTAAAGCTTACGTCACTATCGAATAGATAGAGGCATCTATAGCTGGAAAACTTGAGCATACTTCTCAATCTGTGATAGAGGTAGCTAAATTTAGATTTTTGACAATTAGGAAACTGTCGCCTGGCGTTATCTCGTTATAACGGAAGTAACGGAGGCGCTTTTGGGAGAAAATGTTATTATTAGCAATTGGCACGTTACTTGAGCCTAGGGGTGATTTTTTCTTGGAAACAATGGTAGGGACTGGGTCTGGATGTACATATGGAATGTGTTTGGAAATTGTTTAAGACGGGTTTCAAGCAGGTGGGGTCATATCACTTGGGTGTGGTGACCGCGTTGTTCTTTGCCGAGATGTTGTCAACGTGGACTAGAATTCCCTCTTGGGCTGAGACTGGGTTTAAACCTCGGGTATCGATGTATGTTCCTTTCTTACACTCTGGCATTTGAAGCTGATGCTGACAGGCTTTTACCACCAAAGACTAAAGCAGATGTCGAAGTGACCAAACCTTTCTTCGAGGGGTGGATGCAACTTATCGAAGCCCCGGTCTAAGGAAAAACTTTCTGCAAAGCCCCATGCCTTATTAAAGCAAGGAAAGGTCCTTTCATTTGGCAAAGCCCCGGTTGGATGAACTGAGTAGGCGAAGTTTTAGGTTACAAAGAAGTGACTTGGTGAAGCCCCAATCTGATGACCTAGTAAAAATCCCAATATGATTGGTACTGCAAAAGTGATCCTGAGGTTAATCTGACCAAGACTGAATCCATCTTGTAACATGGTGAGGAACCCAATGCGAACCCCAAAAATGACTAAAGAAGCCCCAGTCTAAAGAAACGGCTTGGCAAAGCCCCCAGCCTTGAAGAGTTTCAAGGCAACCCTAATGCGAATTGTAGCAGAAGAGGGAAGACCTATCCTTTCGTACTTACTTTCTTGTTTCCTTTAGTCTCTCAGCCAACCTTAAGCAGATGTGAAAGAAAAGATTTTTAGAAATTTATATATGCAGGGGCATATTTTTCGAAAGGTGGGAATAGATCCCGATTTTGTGTTATCTTGATGGCCTTATTCGACATAGGCACGAGAACTCGCTTTGGGTTTAACTCTTTTGAGAGAGTATAAGCGTAGAAAGGTTTGTAAAAGTGTATGGAAGCCCCTGCTGACAGAAAATCAGTGTTTAGCACTATTTTTCCTAAGATGTAGAAAAGGAAGACTTGTCAAGACATCTGAAAACTTGTTTTATTTACAATGATCACAAGATTGCTTAAAACCCTTTATTGATGTTCGGGTTATTCAACCATTAATCTCGATATGAACAAACATTTTGATTAATCATGAGGAGAAAGTCAACCAATGTCGCGGATCAAGGTTGGCTAGTGTGAAAGAAAGGTTTGTGTATAGGGAGATCATTGATGAGACCGGGTTTTCTGGGATCTGACTGTGTCTATGAGAGAGGTCATTGATGAGACCGGATTTTCTGGAACTTGGATATGCTTATGGAAGAGGCCACTGATGAGATCGAATTTTCGGGAATTTGAATGTGCTTATTACCGGACCATTTCTGGTTGCCTACGTTCCCCTCATTGTGAGGAGCTCAGGTCGCCATAGTTCGGCTTCGGCCGGACTGTGTCTGACTTTGGGAAATGAGATTTGTGGTTCCTTTAGTGAAAAGGCTCGGATGAGAAGATTGGATGATGAGACGTGGGCCTCGGGATGATTCCTTGACCAAGTCATTTTGGACGGTTGCTTCTGATTTTCATCTTTCATTGGGGGAGAAAGGATTTGCACATGCCTAAAGGCTTATGAAATGCTTCTGCCTTTGCTTCGACCGCCCCATTGTTATCGGCAACATCTATTCTTCGAGCTTTGATTTTTTTGCCTGTCCGTCAAGCTTTTGATTGGTGACGCTGGGTCCTTGGCCTCATCATTTTTTTTAATTTTTTTTATGTGCAACCCTGTTTTTTGCCTAGACTGTCCCTTTACAAGGTTTTTAGCCTAGCTGGGTATTACTCTTTTTGCACTACATTTTTTCCTTTTTTTTATGTGCAACCCTGTCTTTTGCCTAGACCGCCCTTTTTTGGGATTTTCAGCCTAGCTGGGCATTACTCTTTTTGCACTAAGATTTTTTTTTTTTTGAAGCACCTGAGGGCCAAGGCGAGCCCCTGCTTGAACTTTCTTGATACCCTTGAGGTCTAAGGCAAGCTCCTAGGTTGTTGTCGACATGGGGTCAATCTTTCGAAGCTGAGTGGCCTTTTGTTGTCTCTTGACGATGCCGCCGTCGTTGACTTGGTCAAGGTGATGGTGAGGACATGGTTTGGGAAGTGTATGGCCTGACGAAGGATTTTGTGTTGTAAGGAAAGTGTATGTCTTGATGGAGGCCTTTTGTGGGGTAAGGAAGGTGTATAGGGAGAGCATTGGTTGACTTTCTCACACCGATTAATCAGAACGTGAAATATTTCGAGAGATTACTTGTTGAGCAATGCAAGTGATCATATAAAATAAAACCATTTCATTAAATGTAATGTAGGTGTGCAAATAATGCCTTAAGTCTAGCAAGAAAAGAAGAAGACTCTTTTATAGAAGATTGATGATTAATTACAATGTCCGAGGAGGACTTGATTGAAAGAGGAAAACACTAGAACCTACGAAGTTGACTGAGAGACTGTTTTTTTCTTTCTTTCTTTTTTTTTTTTTTTTTTTAAGGATAGGTAACCCCTAGCCTAGCTACTCTTTCCTGGTTGGACTGCCAGGACGCTTGAGCTTTCCATTTTTCTGCTAGCTTCTGAATCCCCTATCGCAGACTGAGGCAGTGATCCGTTACGTGCCCATGATACTGGTGGAAGTGGAGGGATTTGAGGCATGGATCAGCTGGGGCAAGCACAAGTTGTCCAAAGAAATGGGTCGGAAAAGTCACGGGGACGAACTTTGTTGACTGAGCATATTGCTGGAAGGAAGTGAACCTGGGAGGACTTCGAGGGATATTGGGATCTATTTGGGAGGATTCAAAGCTGGGTCTTATCTGAGGAGGCGAGGGCGTTGGAGCCCTGATGGCTTGGGATGTTGGAAAGGACTGACACGGGGTAGTCCTTAGTAAGGGATCATATGTGGATAGAGGAGGGCATTGGTTATAGACTGGGGGAGCTGAGATGGCTGCTTCTGGAGTCTCATCTTCTACCATAACCAGGGAACCATTGGACTCAACCACTATCTGAACCCCATGACGACGGAGCGCATCAATGAGCATGGCTTGCTGTTCATCATGGACCTTACGACTGTTTTCCAAGGCTAAGGCTATCTCTTCTTCCCTAGTCATCTGGTTACCCAAACCACTGCTGTTCTCTGTCAAATCGGCCATTCTGACTCTCTGGACTGACAAAGCTGAGGATTCTGGCAAACTGTCTGAGGATTCTGCGCTAACAAGCTACTGACCCGATATTCTCACCCACTTCTTTCTCGCTGCGGGAAAGGGATAGGAGAGGTTTAGACTTGGGGGTAGACAAGGTTTAGACTCGGGAGTAAGTGTTTAGGCTTGGAGGTAAGTGTTTAGGCTGAAGGCTCAAGTAACATGCACTTATTTGCTTAAGTTTTGCTCAGAACACATTTTCTCCTAATCCTAACTGATCGGAAAAGATTGGACCTTGGAAGGTAGAGATCGAAAATCGAGGATTGGACTGAGGAGGTCTCAATTAGAGATTTGACCATGAAAGGTCGAGATGGAAAATCGGAGATCGGATCGAGGAGGTCTCAATTAAGGATTTGACCATGAAAGGTCGAGATGGAAAATCGGAGATCGGACCGAGGAGGTCTCGATTAGGGATTTGACCATGAAAGGTCGAGATGGAAAATCGAAGATCGGACCGAGGAGATCTCAATTAGAGATTTGACCATGAAAGGTCGAGATGGAAAATCGGAGATCGGACCGAGGAGGTCTCGATTAGGGATTTGACCATGAAAGGTCGAGATGGAAAATCGGAGATCGGACCGAGGAGGTCTCGATTAGGGATTTGACCATGAAAGGTCGAGATGGAAAATCGAAGATCGGACCGAGGAGGTCTCGATTAGGGATTTGACCATGAAAGGTCGAGATGAAAAAATCGGAGATCGGACCGAGGAGATCTCGATTATGGATTTGACCGCGAAAGGTCGGGATAGGAAAATCGGAGATCGGACCGAGGAGGTCTCGATTAGGGATTTGACCATGAAAGGTCGAGATGGGAAAATCGAAGATCGGACCGAGGAGGTCTCGATTAGGGATTTGACCGCGAAAGGTCGAGATAGGAAAATCGGAGATCGGACCGAGGAGGTCTCGATTAGGGATTTAACCGTGAAAGGTCGAGATGGAAAATCGGAGATCGGACCGAGGAGGTCTCGATTATGGATTTGACCGCGAAAGGTCGGGATAGGAAAATCGGAGATCGGACCGAGGAGGTCTCGATTAGGGATTTGACCATGAAAGGTCGAGATGGAAAAATCGAAGATCGGACCGAGGAGATCTCGATTAGGGATTTGACCATGAAAGGTCGAGATGGGAAAATCGGAGATCGGACCGAGGAGGTCTCGATTATAGGAAAATCGGAGATCGGACCGAGGAGGTTTCGATTAGGGATTTAACTGTGAAAGGTCGAGATGGAAAATCGGAGATCGGACCGAGGAGGTCTCGATTAGGGATTTGACCGCGAAAGGTCGAGATAGGAAAATCGGAGATCGGACCGAGGAGGTCTCGATTAGGGATTTGACCATGGAAGGTCGAGATGGAAAAATCGGAGATTGGACCGAGGAGGTCTCGATTAGGGATTTGACCATGAAAGGTCGAGATGGGAAAATCGGAGATCGGACCGAGGAGGTCTCGATTAGGGATTTGACCGCGAAAGGTCGAGATAGGAAAATCGGAGATCGGACCGAGGAGGTCTCGATTAGGGATTCCAGAAATAGGACCATGCAATTATGATAATTGTTCAAGTTTACTTAAAACAGTGTCTTTTATTTATTTCTATTTGGTTGGAAAAGGGGTTCTGCCCTTCTTTTTCGCAACTACTCTAGATCCTGGATCAGTGGGTTCCGTCACTACGTCTATAAGCCCCTCGTATTCCACCTGTATTTCGACCTCCCAGGGTGGACAGTCCCGGGCGAGGGTCCTATAGGGCACGCGGATCCCACCGACCGAGAGAGAAGAACGCTCCTAACGGGTCTAGCGGGTCATCGGAACTTTTAACGCACGAGCGATGCGGATTATAGTCAAGGCAGTACCGGGAAAGTCTCGTCTTTCAGCCTTAACGGAATTTCGGCGGAATTTCGCTTGCGCGAATGACGTTTTGACTTTTCGGTAATGTCCGAGAAAATAATAGACATGGGTCGGATGGTAAAAGCCGGATGACACAGTGTCACATTGAACTTCATTGCATACGCCGTGCGTGAGTCAAAATCGAAGTCAATGCCGGGTCAAGATCTTGCCGATTATTCCTTGTCGAAATTTTGGCAGAGCTTCGCTTGAGCGAAAGATCTTTGGATTTTTGGCATGGACTCGGTCTCGACTCTTACGCATTCCGTGCGGGTCAAGGTAAAAGTCAATGTCGGAGTCAAAATCTTGCCAATTTTTCCTTGTCGGAATTTTGGCAGAGCTTCGCTTGTGCGGAAGGTCTTGACTTCCGTTATGGACTAAGGTTTGACCTTTACGGGGGTATGCAACTGAGCTATATGACACGGAATAGACCAAAAACCAACCAAAAGTTACGGTTTTTTGAATCGTGTGACACGGACTGTGCATTGGTGTAAGTACCCAAATCTGGCTCATGCCTTCCGGTTAATTTCCCCGGCAATTTCGGTAATTTTCCCGGTAATTCCCCGGACTTTCCTGGAGTTCCGGAACAATTCCGGAACTGTTCCAAATCATATAAGGGCTAAAGGGAATGCTTCCCAATTAAGAAACACGTTTTTCTTAATTTGGGAAAAGTTCTAGAATTGCCACCTTGCATGATTCTAGAAACATGCTGAGTCACAAGGGATAATGCCGCACGGCTGCATTAGCCAAGGATCTGTGGCCGCACGGCTTCATTGGTCTTATCCAGACTGCCTATAAATAGAGCCCTCCTCTACCCATTTGACATACGAAAAATACACACCACACTCCATATTCAGACTCAAAAATACTCCTAAATACTGCTGGGAATCCCAAGGATTGAAGAAGCAAGCCAAGAAGCCACCTCCCTCCTCCTTGAAGATCCCAAGATTGGTCCTTCCACCTAGCTCAACCCAAAGAAGAAGTGGCCACCATTGGTAACCTCTCACTCCCAAACCTTGCATTTTAATATGCTCTATGTGAATTAAATTGCTCCTTGCATTCATATATTGTTATTATCTTTACTTGGGACTTGGTAGTTTTCATTAAAGATCATATCTTTATCATACCCCCTTTCCCCCTTTGCATCCTTTGCATGAATTAGGCATCATTTGTCATTAAAAATGTAATCTTTGAATCAAGGGTGCATCCTTTGCACCTAAAAATCCCCTTTTTACATAAAAATGTCATCTTTATGCATCCTTTGCTCATAAAAATCAAGTCTTTACAATAAAATGCATCATTTGCACATAAAATCCATTTTCATGCATCCTTTGCATTAAAGGTCATTCCTTCATCATAAAAATGCATCCTTTGCTTTTCAAAATGCAATCTTTATGCATCCTTTGCATATTAAATGCTAATTTCCTCATGAAAATGCATCCTTTGCAATAAAGATCACTTTTTTACATAAAAATGCATCCTTTGCATAAAAATCATGCCTTTACATCAAAATGCATCCTTTGCAAATCAAATGCATCCTTTGCAACCCAAAAATGTCATCTTTTCACTAAAAATGTCATTTTTACATGCATTCCCCCATGTCCCCATTAGCAATCTTGGAACGGACCGGTGTAAAGATCCTATCTTTGCATCGTTTCTTCCATTAAAGGTTCCATAATATCTTTAGAAAGGGACAACCTTGAACCCTATATCTCCGATTATCACTTAAGACGAGCATGAAGCATTCATATAAGCTCGATCGTCTTAAGATGTAGGATTGATGGGCTAAGGACATTCCTTCCTAAAGAACCTCATTTTTTGGCTATAAAAGAGAGTCCTTCTCTCGATCACGCAAGTCCCAAGGTTAAAAATGCGATGATCACAAGTCCAAGATGTGGACGGGATCAAAATCCCGAATACATAAAATCCAAGAAATCCCGAGCGACAACCAATAAATGGTTTGTACGTCCGGAAGACAACTTGGGACATTCCCTCCCCTTTCATTCAAACACATGCACACAAGAAAGCACGCAAGCAAGCAAAATAAACGGAATCTAGGGAGACTTGCTACGGCAAGGCACCTTGGGTGAACGACGATCCGTTCTTCCCAAGGGGTAACTTAACCTCCGAACCCATAAATCCTTTTTTTCAAAGTTTTGAGGAAATCAAAATGGCGTGGCGACTCCATTTTTCAAATTAAACCGGATGTCTTCAAACTCGCGTGAATTCCACAATTTGGGCACACATTCACAGTTTGGCGACTCCGCTGGGGATGATCCCAAAGGAGAAAAGCTTTCATTTTCAAAATAAACGATACCTGATATATAGGTGGAAACCACTTAACTTTCCTGTATCGCTCCCTAACCCAGGGCTTGGGATAAATGGTGGTTTAACAATCCCACGTACCGGTATCATTTTTCGAAAAAAAAAGTAAAAGAAAGCTTTTCCCTTTGAGCGGGTTAGACTCCCATCGCGGATTTTGTCTATTTTGCTTGCTTTCTTTGCCTTGCATTGCATCATTTGCATCTTGGAATCTGTGCATACTTCGAACGGGAAACAACCCAAAAAATAGCAAAGGAGTGGAACCTGGAAAATTGATCCATGCAGTCGTACGGCTCAATCCTCCTTGGATTCTGACCGGACGGCCTCAGTGGCAATTCCACCAGGAAAAAAAATTATGGTTAATCTGGCAGTCCTGGCAGCTTAGGGCTATTCAGTTCCAAGACTGACTGGGGCTCCCAAAAAATTTACGTGCTTATCTGTTGCATTCTCCCTCGTCCCAAAAATCATTCCTTTAAAACACATTTATGAAAATCTCTATTTTAACTCAAAAATGAACATTTTTAGGAGACCGCACACTACGCGCACCCTATATATCCTGTACACTTTGCATGCACGTCCCTTTAAACCCGGGGTGGTTGTTCAGCTGCAGTCACAGACAGCCTTACGATGCTCCCGGGCGCGCACGGAATCACCCCAAACTCCCCTTGGCAGCCAGTGTCGACCAATGCACAGTCCGTGTCACACATTTCAAAAAACTGTGACTTTTTGGTTGGTTTTTGGTCTAGTCCGTGTCATATAGCCCAGTTGCATATCCCCGTAAAGGTCAAGCCTTAGCTCATAACGGAAGTCAAGATCTTCGCTCAAGCGAAACTCTGCCGAAATTCCGACAAGGAAAAATCGGTAGAACCTTGACTCCGACATTGACTTTGACCTTGACCCGCACGGAATGCGTAAGAGTCGAGACCGAGTCTTTGCCAAAAAATCCAAAGATCTTTCGCTCAAGCGAAGCTCTGCCAAAATTCCGACAAGGAAAAATTGGCAAGATCTTGACCCGGCATTGACTTCGATTTTGACTCACGCACGGCGTATGCAACGAAGTTCAATGTGACACTGTGTCATCCGGCTTTTACCGCCCGACCCATGCCTATTATCTTCTCGGACATTACCGAAAAGTCAAAACGTCAATCGCGCAAGCGAAATTCTGCCGAAATTCTATCAAGGTTGAAAGACGAGACTTTCCCGGTATTGCCTTGACTATAATTCGCATCGCTCGTGCGTTAAAAGTTCCTATGACCCGCTAGACCCGTTAGGAGCGTTCTTCTCTCTCGGTCGGTGGGATCCGCGTGCCCTATAGGACCCTCGCCTGGGGCTGTCCACCCTGGGAGGTCGAAATACAGGTGGAATACGAGGGGCTTATAGACGTAGTGACGGAACCCACTGATCCAGGATCTAGAGTAGTTGCGAAAAAGAAGGGCAAATCCCCTTTTCCAACCAAATAGAAATTAATAAAAGACACTGTTTTAAGTAAACTGGAAGATTCCTAATTTGCATATTGCTTGAGCCTTCAGCCTAAACACCTACCCCGAGTCTAAACCTCTCCTATCCCTTTCCCGCAGCGAGAAAGAAGTGGGTGAGAACACCGGGTCAGCGACTTGTTAGCACAGAATTCTCAGACAGTTCGCCAGAATCCTCAGTTTTGTCAGTCCAGAGAGTCAGAATGTCCGATTCGACAGAGAACAGTACTGGTTTGGGTAACCAGGTGACTAGGGAAGAAGAGCTAGCCTATGACCAATGCCCTCCTCCATCCACATATGATCCTTTGCCAAAGACTGTCCCTTTTCAGTCTTTTCCAGTATCCCAAGCCGTCAGGGTCCCGACACCCTCTCCTCCTCAGATGAAACCTAGCTTCGCCACAGCTATCCCAGTCATGCAGCCCCTGCATTACCCCGTGGGACTTTTTCCCTCCTCTCAGCCTGAGCCAAATCTCCATACCGTAGAATCCCAATACCAGCCTGACCTTTCTAACTTTGTCAACGCCTGTGAATTTGCCTATCTCCCAGACAGTGGCAGTGAAGAATCAGTCGGAAATGAGAACAGGAATGGATGGATTTACAGTGATGATGACAGTTCAGTAGAAGGAATGAACTTGGAGTCGACCAAAGTGAAATTTGGAGAGCAAGATAAAGTAGAAAACCACGGACCTGGAATAGGGGATGGTATCACTTCAAAATGTGTCTGTAGCCTGTGTGAAGGTTCGGGTGGGAAAGAGGATGCATACGAATTCTACATCCTAGAGTTCAATACTCCCTACGAAGACTTGGTCGGTGAATGGAGGGACTTAATTGAAGCTTTAGCTGAAAGAGGGAAGTGGGCTCCGCCTGCCGATCTAGAACATATAAGCGTCGTTGAAGCTAAACCCCCATCAGGAAGAGTAGACTCCATTGCAGTGCTGAGAATCACCTCTGAGACCCTGTCTGAAGAAGAATGTATGGATGCCTTGGAAAGAGTCCTAAAATTTGAAGCGACCCCGGTCCCCTTTATATCCTATGATGACAGCGATGTCTTCTTAGTAATTCCCAAGGAAGAATCCAAGATACCCCTTATATGGCGTCAAGTATCCCGACCTGCATTTGCCCTCATTGGTCATCAGAGTCAAGATGAGAGTTCTCACGAGAGTTACTGTAGTGATACCGAGGAAGACACAGTCGAAGTGCCAGAGGGAACAGTAGAGGAGTGGTTAGCCCAGAAGCCGAAAAGCCCAGAGAACCTTCCCGACAGTAAAGAACAGGAACCCGCCATGAGGTTTGACCCCGCAGAAATCCTTCTCGACGATGGAATTTCCCACTTCAGAAAATGCTTGGCCAATGTTAAAGATGCCGTCAGAAAATTAACCCCTAGAGAAAGGAGGGACATCCTTGACAGTGATGAGGAATGTGATCCCGCTCTGTTGAAAAAGTTGCTAGGTCCGGATGAGGAAGCCATTCACCAGACTCCAAACTCTGAAGGTGATAATTCCTGTTGCATGTTGACCTTGAAAAGCTTGAACGAGACTGTGAAGGCTTTAAATGAGGAGGGTGAAGTTGAAACCAGCCGACTGTTGGGCCAATTAAGGAGTCAGAACTCAGAAAAAGTCAAAAAGCCAGTAACCTGGAATCAGATTCGGGAAGCCGCCTATGCCTCCAGCAGTGCGGTTAATCAGATTAATCAGCAGAGTTGGCCATACGCCAGCAAGAGCCCGCCTCTCACTTTGAAAGAGCTGACAGAATCCTCCAGTAGGAATGATGACCCGGAGAAGTCTAATGTCTATGTGATGACTCGGTCCGGACAGATGAGTGTTGAACAGCCTAAGGGTGATAAAAGAAATGCCGTCTCTGAGCCGAAAACAGACAAAAGACCCTATAAGCCAGAAGCAGAAAAGCCAGACTCTGACAAAGAGGATCCAGTGCTGACTCAGTTGAAGTGTACTCAGGCCAATATCTCCTTGTGGTCCTTATTAACCTCTTCATACCCTCATAAGCTGAAGCTAGAAGAAAGTTTGGCCAAGACCATGGTGCCCATAGATGTCACCCCAGATGAGGTCGTCCAAATGATTGGAAGTATCCACTATGGAAACATCATTACCTTCACCGACTTGGACCTGCCAAAGTATGGGGCTAGTCATAACGAACCCCTTTACATCACAGTCCAGTTGGAAGAACGTCGGTTGCCACGAGTATTAGTTGACGGAGGGTCTGCAATGAACGTCCTGCCAGCAAAGATGATGGACTTACTGGATTTGAAGCCTACAAATTTAAAGCCTTCTAGTCAGACTATTAAGGCCTATGACACCACTGCATGATCAGTTTTGGGGATTGCTACTCTCAAGTTGTGGTTCGGAAAAAAGGTCATGGACGTTGACTTCCAAGTGATTGACATTCCAATCTCGTTTACTGCTTTGCTAGGGCGACCTTGGATCCACCAGATAAACGGAGTGGCCTCTACTCTGCATCAATGTGTCAAATTTCAGTCTAGTGATGGGACTATCACCACCATCTACGGAGACAGTGTCACGGTAGAAGGAACCAGCACTGGGGGCATCCCGATATTGGAAATTAAGCATGATGATGAAGGGTTCGCCTTGACTGGATTCTCTGTAGCTTCTTCCAAGGCGCAAGTGTGTTGCACTGACCTCACCACTACTTCCGATAAAATTCCTCCAGCCATGAGAATGATGAGAAAAATGGGTTATCTTCCGGGGCTTGGATTGGGCAGAAGACTCCAGGGTCGCAATACCATCATTGATGTAAAGGAACAGACTACCAGATATGGCTTGGGATACAAACCGAACTCTCGGGATGGCAGAAAAGCTAAAGGGGTCCAGCTCTATCCCTACAGTTTATCCCTGACCCATTACTTTACAAAAGGTGGGACTCAATACGATGAAAATGACCATCAGACCTCCCTGAGGAGAACCCTTCTGGAAAACCTTGAGAAGGTTAGGGGAAAACCAGCAAATCCTGTTCGAAGGATGTTCCTTGACTTGCCAGACGTTCCTGGGGCTACCACTACCGTTCAGAACGAGTATGTCTTCAAAGAAAATTCAGACAGTGTCAAAAAGTCAGCATCCGGGGTAATGGACTTCTCCGCCTTTGAGTTAGCTCTTCCGAAGATCAGTCAGATAGAAGCTGCCAGTAGTGAAGACAGTGAGTGGGGCTTGCAGAAATTGTTTGATGAAGAAGCACAGATCCCAGATTTGATCGACTTCAGCTCAGATGATGAGATAGTTGCCGTAATTGGAGATGGTGGTGAAGATCCTTTTGATCCCCGCACTTTGGTGACTAAGACAGAGATGCCGTTGAAGAATTGGGAGACATTCTCAGGGCCGATAGCCAGCCGACAACAAATGATTGCGGAGCTTGGATTGGTACCCCGTCCTTCTCAAACCAGTCGTGTCAAACACCCTGTTGTCCATACAGTTGAGTCAGGAATCTTTGAATTCCAGTCCTCTGAGTCATCCGAAGGCCTCACGCCTGAGGATTATCAATATGTAATCGATGTCATCTTTCCTCTTGCTTTGAATGAAATGACAGATCTTTCTGATTATCCCCTTATTGCCAACTTAACAAATGATAAATTAACTCAAAACTTAACAACAGTTAATAATGAATCATTTGAACAAGATGCAAACACACTAAATGAATAATACATTAAAGAAATATTTAAGCAGGTTACAGAAAAAGAGGAAAACCGGGCCCAAGCTGACGAGGAGGTTTTGAAAAGTGTGAACTTGGGTACTGTCGAGGAACCTAAAGAGACACAAATCGGAAACTTCTTCCAGGGGGTTGAACGGGACAGACTGGTTGATCTGCTCAGAGAATACACGGACGTCTTTGCGTGGTCGTACAAGGATATGCCGGGGCTAGACAGTTCAATAGTGGAGCACAGAATCCCTTTAGCACCAGATGCTAAGCCAGTAAAGCAGAAATTGAGGAAAATCAAGCCAGAGTGGTCTCTACAGGTCAAAGAAGAAATTGAGAAGCTACTGCGGGTAGGATTCATCAGAGTCATCGAATATCCGACCTGGTTGTCCAATATTGTGACCGTCACCAAGGCCAATGGGAAGGTGCGCTGCTGTGTAGATTTCCGGGATCTGAACAAGGCCAGCCCCAAAGATGATTACCCCTTGCCAAACATAGACATCCTGGTGGACTCCACTGCCAACTACGAAGTCAAATCCTTCGTTGATGGCTTTGCAGGCTACAACCAGATCAAGATGGCCGAAGAAGACCAAGAAAAGACAGCCTTCACCACACCGTGGGGAACTTACTGTTATACAGTAATGCCATTTGGGCTCAAGAACGCCGGGGCTACTTATCAAAGGGCAGCGACCGCGCTTTTCCATGACATGATCCACAAGGAGATTGAGGTCTACGTAGACGACATGATAATCCACTCCAAAGGCGAGGATGGGCAGCACTTTGTTGACCTGCGAAAGTTCTTTGAGAGGCTGAGACAACATTCCATGAGACTAAACCCTGCTAAATGCACCTTCGGAGTGACAAGGGGAAAAGTGCTTGGGTATATGGTCACGGAGCGAGGTATCGAAGTCGACCCCCGAAAGATCAAAGCCATTATGGACATGAGGCCACCTCAAACCCAGACAGAAGTCAAGAGCTTTATGGGTAAACTGCAGTACATCAGCCGTTTCGTCAACCAGTTGACCACTATGTGCGAGCCCATCTTCAAGCTCATGAAGAAGAATGTAGATACAGAGTGGACCGAGGAATGCCAGGATGCCTTTGACCAGATCAAAGCATACTTAGTACATCCTCCAGTACTATGCCCCCCACATAGACAGAAACCTCTTCTGCTCTATCTCACTGTCACTGATACGGCAGTTGGGGCTATGCTTGCTCAGGAGAAAAAGGACTCTCGGGTAGAGAATGCCATTTACTTTGTCAGCCGGAAGCTGCAGGGAAGTGAGCTCAATTACTCCGCATGTGAAAAGACCTGTGCAGGACTGGTCTGGGTAGTCGGCAAGTTGAAGCATTATATGCAAGCCCACCCTGTGAATTTGGTCTCGAAAATGGACCCCATCAAGTACATCTTCGATAAGCCTTCCCTCTCGATGCGTCTAGCAAAGTGGTCCTTCTTCTTAGCAGAGTACGACATCAGCTACGTGACCAGAAAGGCCATCAAGGGTCAAGCATTGTCAGACCATCTGGCGAACTTCCCCAGTAATGAGGACCGTGGGCCTGAACCCCAATTCCCAGATGAAGGGATCTTCGTAGTTGAGCCTGAAAACCGATGGCAGCTTTTCTTTGATGGAGCTGCTAACAAAAGAGGAAATGGCGTAGGGATGCTACTGGTCGATCCGAAAGATGAGCATACACCCATAGCCCTCAAGTTGAACTTCCCTGCCACGAACAATGTCGCCGAGTACGAAGCCTGCATTGCTGGTTTAGAGGCTGCTTTAGAAAGGAATGTCAAGGAGCTCGAAGTTTATGGAGACTCAGCCCTGATCATCAACCAGGTCTCCAACAAATGGAAGACTGTGGACCCTAATCTTCAGCGGTATCATGCCCATATGGAGGAGTTGACTGGACAGTTCAGAGAAGTGACTTTCCACTACTTGCCAAGGGAAAAGAACAGATTCGCAGATGCCCTCGCTACTTTAGCCTCACTGGTAGAGATCCCCGAGGGAAAAGCCATAAAACCCTTCAGAGTGGGTAGAAGAGAAGCCCCAGCTTTCTGTTGTGAAGTAGACCTGGGACCCGAGCCTATCAAGGAACCGTGGTACAATCAAATTTACCAGTTCCTCAAAGATGGAGAGTCAGCTTTCAAAGATGAAGAAGGTAGACCAAAAGAAGGTGTCAAAGCCAAGAGCTTGCAAGCCCTGAAAAGGTTGGCCTCCCATTATGTCATTCTAGGAGGCAACCTGTACAAGAAGCGGTATCAAGGACCACTCCTCTTATGCGTCACTCAAGAAAGGGCCAAAGAGTTGATGACTGAAGTCCACAATGGTCCCTGCGGTCCTCATATGAATGCTAGAGCCCTGATGCAAGTGATCCTCAGAATGGGTTACTATTGGATTTCCATGGAGACAGACTGTGTCCAGCATGTCCGAGCGTGCGACAAGTGCCAGCGGTTTGCCAACCTCAACCATCTCCCGCCTCATGACCTGTACTGCATGACGACTCCCTGGCCATTTGCAACTTGGGGTATTGACGTGATAGGGTAGATAGCCCCGGCAGGAAGCAACGGGCATGAATTCGTGTTAGTGGCAGTCGACTACTTCACCAAGTGGGTAGAGGCCAAGTCCTACAAGGTCCTCACTTCCAAGAAGGTGGCCCAGTTTATCAAAGAGAACATAATGTGTAGATATGGGGTGCCCAATGAGATCATTTCTGATAATGGGTCACACTTTGAAGGGGACTGCGGTAGATTGCTGTCAGAGTTCAGGATCACTCGCCACAAGTCATCCCCGTACAGACCTCAGACTAATGGAGCCGTGGAAGCTGCTAATAAGACGCTCGAACGGATCATCCGGAAAATGGCCACCCGTGGTCGTGATTGGCCTGAAAAGCTGCACCTAGCACTCTGGGGCTACAGAACGTCTGTCAGAACAGCCACAGGAGAAACCCCTTTTGCCCTAACTTACGGGATGGAAGCAGTGTTACCAGTGGAGTTGGAAATCCCGTCATTAAGGGTCCTCCTGGAAAACAGTATCAACGAAGTAGAATGGTTGCGTAGCCGGCATGATGAGTTGGCCCTGCTTGACGAAAGAAGGCTTAAAGCCATGGAACACACCCGAGCCTACCAGAGGCGAATGGCCAGAGCATTTGACAAAAAGGTCAAGGCCCGAGACATCAAAGAGGGTGACTTAGTGCTGAAAGTAAAGCCCCCTACCAGAGACAACCCCCTGGGAAAATGGGAACCCGTTTGGATCGGCCCGTATGTGGTGCAGAAGATACTATCGGGAGGAGCCATGAAACTTGCAGACCTGGACGGCAATCCCTTTGTCCACCCAGTCAACGGTGATAAGCTCCGAAGGTACTATGTCTAAGAAATAAAAAAAGAAAAGAAAATATAAAAAAAATAAAAAGAAAAAAAATAAAAAATAAATATATTAGTGCAAAAAGAGTAATGCCCAGCTAGGCTAAAAACCCCAAAAAGGGCGGTCTAGGCAAAAAACAGGGTTGCACATATAAAAAAAAAAGAGAGAAAAAGAAAAAAAAATCTTAGTGCAAAAAGAGTAATGCCCAGCTAGGCTGAAAACCCAAAAAGGGCGGTCTAGGCAAAAAACAGGGCTGCACATAAAAAAAAATAGAAAAAAAAGTTCACCAGAATGAACTACGAAGATCTGAGCCCCTTAGTCTTTCTTGTAAAAGGGGAACGTAGGCTGCCATATATGGTTCGGTCTAAATAATAAGAAGGACGATTAAGTTTCCTTGAAATGCGTCCTAAACAATAAAAAAATAAAGGGCATTCCAGTTTCCATGAAATTGTGTCTTGATTAATTTCTAAGATAATATCTCTTGTTCATTACAAGTTAAAAATTCCTTGATGAGTTCAAGCACGGTCTACTCTTGACTCTGCTAACCTGCTACAAAGATCTAAAATACAATAAAATGCCTAATAAAACTACTGTGTTTGCAAAATGGCAATAAGGGAATCCTAAGAAAAGATCTGTCAGTCGTCATTCGCTGAGTCTTCTTTGGTCTTCTTCCCTTTACCTCGACCCCGTCGAGTGTTCTTTCTCTTTTTCTCTATAATGTCGGTCTCCCTCATTCCGACCTCAGGTATCCTCACTGGAGCCTCTATCAAACCCGTGTCAATAAGTGCCCTCTCTACCCGAGCACGAGTCCGCACTTCCTCCCTCTGAGCCTCAGTCAAAGGAGCGACCTCGGACAATCTCTTGTATCGAGCCTCCATATCTCTGATAAGGTCACCCGACTGGTTATGGCGACTCGCCTTAGCCTCAGTCTCCCTCAGAGTCCTACTCGAGTCACAGTCAGCTCCCAATAAAGCCTGACGTCTCTCCCCCAAAATGACCTGAGTCGCTCCCATCTCCCTCTCGTACCAATCCAAGTAGACAGTGGTCAAAATGGTACTCTTCCTGCCCCTGAAGATAGCCCTGGGTGGAAAAGCAGCGTAAGTCCAAGCCCTCGAGAAGAATGAGAAGCTGGCTGGATCTCTCATATCAAATGGCACCACCTCCATGGTACGGATGTCCTCCCAATCGCTCAATGGCTCCTGTAAGTCCCCGAACTGCATGGATACCATGCAGGGTATGTAGAAGGATGACCAGCATAACCCTGGAACCCTCACTATATAGGACTCCTGAAATATCCTCCTGGTCTGCAACCTCAAGTGAGGTACCCACCAGCGGATGTCCGAAGTGGATAGCCTAGCCATCATCGCCTCCCAGCCTACCACTGGTCCCGCTGTCGAGGTGCGCCTCTCCGAGAAATCACCCAAGGGCACTGAGTCGGCAAAGCCCCTGGCAAAGCCCCAAGCCTCTCCCCGCAGCCATAAAGTCGCATGCAGCCGGGCTCCCAGACCTCATGAAATGGTCTCCCCTAGCCATCCTGTCAATGCCATGAAAGGTCTCACCCAAAACCAGTGGAACAATGTCCTTCCCAGCCCTGCAATCTCTGACCATGTCCAAGAGACCACCATGACAGATCCCCACGGACTCAGCGGTGAACAGAGAAGAGAATACGCAGAGGATAAAGGCATCCATAGCCACCGTGGTCGCAGCCATAGCTGGAGACCCAAACCTGCCCGGGATATCAGAAAGGTCAATCCTGTCCGGGGCTATCATCATCCTCTCGGCTTCTTCCAGAGAAATCTGCAGAAAAGATGCAAGCTTTGTCGCCACCGGCACGTCTTCGATCAACGGAATCGATATAGCCTCAATTTCTGGACCCCCAATCAAGGCTCGGAAGTCTTCATGCGTTGGGACAATCTCATTGTAGGAAAAGCAGTAAACGTGTCTCCGGACGTCCCAAAACTTTCTTTGCCGCTCCTCAAAAGGTCCCAATCGGGCGGGAGATCCCTCAAATGCCATAAAGACTTGATCTTGAAGGAAGAATCAAGCAACCCCTTGTGAGATTGAAAGTTGTATCTCACCCAAGACTGAAGATCGGACAGAAAGCGGTCTCTTTTCCCCCTTTGCAATCTAACGGGCTTCTCCATCGCAAAATGATCAAAGGTGGTGTCTTTAGGTCCAATATGTGCTCTGGGAACAGTTGGGACAAGTCTAAGTTGAAAATGAAATGAAATGGCCAAGCCTTGGTTTTATTCTAAAAATAACCAGTCCAGACAAGACTGTAAGCCGCACGGCCTCATTTGCCCTCAGGTCCAGACCGTACGGCTTCATTTACCTGATGTAAGTGACAAATCTGCAGCAACCAAGTTGCTGCCCAAAGGGAGTTCTCATCCCACTTTTCCAACCAAAACCTGTACAAAAACATGTTCAAAGACCATCCAAGCATTTATACATCATTATATATCATTTTGGCCCAGTTTCAGCCTCAATTCCAAGCAAAAAACTGCCCCGAGGCTCAAGTAATATGCAAATTAATAAAGCATAAATAGAAAAAGCAAATAAAACAGTAGTACATTGTTTTCGCCCCATCAGCGCCCAAATAAAGCAAAAAATAAACAAAATGTGCATAAAAATTTGTTCATTATTTGTTTTCTTCCTAAATCAACTCTAGAGACCTCCTAGGCCTCCGATTCTTCTTCTTCATCGCTGCTCAGCTCATAAATGCTAGCCTCCCTCATCAAGTCCTCCGCATCGCTCACATCAGACAGAAGGACATTATCGTGCTCGTACTCAGCCAGCTGCTCCAAGATGTCAGCATTGGGTCCCCGTCCCCGAGGCATGGCACTAGAAAAGTACTCCGAAGCCGATGAGGTGGATGCTGCGCCCCCGACATGCCTTCTCTTGCGCCCGGGCTCCTGTGCGTCCGCTGCCGCCTTTGAAGTGCAGGCCAGCTTCCTCAGAAGGGACCGGCACATGTCCTTCCAGCCCCTATTCTGCCTGACCAGTCTGTCGTAAGTGCGAGCTGGAACCTGAGAAAAAGAGAAGAAAATCTCAGAAAATCTCAGAATTGCAAAAAGCAAAGAAATCTGAAAGAGGGAAAAGACCCTAAAGTGTACTTACAGTGCTGTCCGGCGGCAAGGTATACTGGGGCTCCCTAGCATCGGGGACAGGTATCCTCAACCTCCTCGGTACTCCGTGGACCACATATGAAAGGTGCGCAGGAGGGATCGGCGGATCAGAAGGCTCGTCCTCCCCATATCCCTGAGTGACCGCCAGCTTCACTAGCTTCTGTGGCGTCCTCAGTCGCTGCTCCACAAACACAGCATATGGGGTATCCATGTCAAAGTACTCCTCGGCGGCCACGCCTGCCTGATATCTAGCAATCTCATCTGCCTGCCAATCCCTGGGCTGCAGCATCCGTGCTGGAGGATCCTGAGGAGTAATGGCGTCTAATGGAGGGACATGGTCATGCTTCCTGGAAAATCGGTCCCCCAGATAGATGACATCGCATGTCAGCCCTGTCAACCATCTCCTCTGCCTCGTCGCCTCCACGGCCTCTCCTAGCAAAATCTCCGGATACCTGCCCCACGGGTAGAAGTCCACCCCATCATGCCCATCCCTGTTGATGATTGGCCTCACCATCTTATAATCTAAGGTGATTCGGGTCTTCCCGGTGAACTTATCTCTCGCATCTCCCCTCCAGCGGATCATAGCAGGAAAGATGGTGACATCGCTCTGTTGGTTCCACGGAAAGAACCTGATCACCTCACAAAACCAAACCTGCATGTTCAAAACATCAAAAGGGTCATTTCTCTTTCATAAAAAGTCTCAAAGACAGAAAGTAAAAGAGAAAAGAAAGTGATGCTACCTCGAGAGCAAAGGAGAAACAATCCATGGAGGCAGCCTTGTTACGGCTGTACATATCCAGAGAGAAGTAAAGCTCCGCCAATCCGGCCTCGCCCCACGAGACCGTCCCAATCCCATCCACATCCTCCAGAGAGTCGAGGAGGCAAGTCATAGCCAGAGTCCCAGAATTTGCAAAAATAGTGACTGACAGCATCAACCACACAAATGCCCTCGCAAGCTGGTGGGCAGTCACCTCACTAGCGGCAAAGTCCCGTATGCAGTTCTGGACTTCCACCTCGACGTTCCTCGTCTCCATTCCAAGCCCCTTGGGAATCAGCTCAAACCCAACCAAAGCCCTGAACTCCTCGGCAGTGATATGGTCCCCAGTCACAGCCTCCCGGTGAACTGTAAGCCTGTGATAGCAGTGAAATTGGCCGGAGTCACCGTCAGCTCCCCCCCAGCTAAGATGAAAGCTGTGGGTAGTGTCCCACCAAAACTCAGATAGGGCCTGGACCAAGCCCTTGCTCTTCGAGGTAATGTGAATATCTCTGCCGATGGCCTCAATGAACAAATCCAAGCCGGTAGCCCTCACCAGCTGCTTAGGGTTCGCCCCATTCTTCTCAAAATCAGGCATCCTCTCCCATAGCTTGACTGCAATCTCCGAAAGCCCTCTAGACTTGTTCCCCTGTAGACAAACACAGCAAAAGAAGTGTGTCAGTCCTTCATCTTATTTCAAAAGCATGCATATATTCAAAAGTGCACATATTTTCAAAAGAAAAGCATTCATAAAAATTTTTCTAGCATCCTATGCATAGAAAACGTGTCTTTCATCACTTGAAACACATCATTGCTTTCCTAAAGCACAAAATCACAATTTTCAAAAAATTATTTGCACATAAGCATTAATTTTTTTCTCAAAAATGGCATGCATGAATCCTTTTCATCTTCCAAAATCCCATTTTCTCATCCATAATAAAAAATTGACCTAGTTTTAGCACATGCAAGAACTTCATCACATTTTAGACAATTATTTCTCTTACTTTATTTTCGAGAAAAAAGTGAGTCATTCTCATTATTTTTGTCAAGTAAATTGCACATGCATGTTCTTTCATCTTTTTAGCCTCATAGATTAATCATCAAGATTTCAAAATCATCCAAAAATCCTAGGAAAATTCGAAAAATTCCTAAAACTCGGGTCAAGCCCTAAATTAATCAAAATTCAATCGAAATCGACGGAATTGAGCAAACTAAGAAAGCTTACCCCAACCGATCAAGGATTTGTTGATTTATGCTCCCTTCTCCCCGGATAGAGCTCCGATGGAGGCGTAAGGAAGTCATACTTCCTCTCCGTCCGAACAAGCTCCTTCCTCCTCCTTCTCGCGGCCGCGGAGATGTTCCTTCTAGCTTGGGCGATTCTTGGGCGGCAATAATGCCCAATGCCCGTTCAAATCTGTTTTAAATAATCTGGAAAAATCAAGCTTCTAGCTGTACGGCTTCTTTTGCCCCCATCTCATGCCGGGCGGCTTCTTTCGCTCTGAGCAGAAATTACCCTTTTGCCCCTGGACTTTCCACTTGGGCATGTAATCCCCGTTATCTTTTAACCAAGATAACGTCGTTTTTAAAAGATATCCCTTATCTCCTAAGCAAGTAAGCTTTCTTCCCCAGTCGCCTCCGTTACTTCCGTTATAACGGGATAACGCTAGGTGACAGCCTCCGAATTGTCAGAACTCTAAGCTTTAGCTACCTCTATCACAGATAGTGAAGTATGCCCAAGTTCTCCAAACTTAAGCTACCTCTATCACAGATAGTGAAGTATGCTCAAGTTCTCCAAACTTAAGCTACCTCTATCACCGATAGTGAAGTATGCTCAAGTTCTCCAAACTTAAGCTACCTCTATCACGGATTGAGAAGTACGCTCAAGTTCTCCAAAATTTAGCTACCTCTATCTCCTCGATAGTGATGTAAGCTCTAGTTTCCTCAGGTGATAACCTCCATTAATTGTCAATCAGGTGACAACCTCCATTAATTGTCAATCAGATGACAACCTCCATTAATTGTCAAAACCCTCAAGGATCCTAGACATCGTTCCTAACCTATCTAGTGATGCTTGAACTACGATCAAGGCTTGATTCCTCCGGGATACGTAGGTAGCCTTTCATAAAAGGTTCAGCCATCCGACCACTTTGGTCACCCTATTCCTTCGTCGCTCCTCAGTGATGAAATAGCCCCTCATAAAGGTCTTTACATCCGACCACATTGGTCACTTCTAGCATATCCCCAGTAGGATCAATTGCTTGACCTCTTAGGTCATTTTCTCTGCTATTTCCCCATCAAGAGACCAGTTTTCTCTTCTCTATTCCTCAGCGGATCTCTTCAGAACTATGGCCTGGCTTGATTCCCACTCGGGATACGTAGATAGCCTTCCAGAGGTTCAGCCACTTGTAAGTGCTCCAATTTGAATTGGTAGCTTTTTCGTTAGAAAGTTAACGAAAGTTTTAACATTTCTAACATTCCTAACAAACCCTAACCTTTCTAACAAAGTGAGGGTAAAGTGGGCATTGCCACTTAAGGTTAAGCCTAGAAAAGAATCTCAAAAAAGCCAAAAAACCAAAGATAGAAACTGGCTGAACAAAAACTGGCCGATTAATTTGAATTTTGAAAAGATTTTTCTTCCCCGTCCAAAGCCTCGGAGCCGTAATTAATGAACGTGCATGCCGACGATACCCTCCGCGCGGACATGATTGAGGATTTCAGAGGGCTATAAATTGAACCCTCCTCTCTCCTTTACACAACACAATTTGATCATAGCAACGAAGTTCGGGCGAATATAGAGAGAAAACAGTGGGAATCCCTTGATTGCCACCATTTTCTCTTGAATCTTTCCCAATCTCACTCCAAACACAAATCCAAACATCAAACCTTGATACTCCTCAAGCCAAACACCAAATCTTGATACTCCTCAAGTCAAATTCCAAGCCTAGGAAGATAGGGTGTCACCATTGGTAAAGCCCTCCTTCTCAAAATCCTAAAATTCACTTTTGACTTCTTGTTCATCTTGTTCTTCTTACTTGGATCTACTTGATGTTTAGTTTAACTTGAGTTTTGACCCAAGATGGTCATCTTGAAGTTCATCTTCATGAATGACCATCTCAAATGGTCTATATTTTAAGTCTCTAAATTGATTTTTTCTCTTTAATTTCATTTCTATAAAATATCCCCTTTCCCTTTGCAAAGGACATGTTTAAACCCCATAAATTCCCCAAGGATGACTTGAATATGATAACCACTCAATAAAAAGTAGTGGTATCAAGTCTAGGGATGAAAATGGGGTGAACATAGATGCAAATCCCCCAAAAATCACATTTTCCCTCAAGAACATCTTGCTGTCCAGTAGCATTGTTCTGAGACCTCAGTCCATTTTCTTATTTTTTGGACCCAGTAAAACTTGGAATTGGGTGTTGACTATAAAACACTTTTTGTAACCAACATCCAGATCTTTCCATACATATTTTTATTTTATTTTTTGAGTAAGTAAAACTCCTTTTTTCAATTTTTCTTTTAGAGGCCAGTTCATCAGCTTCTGGAAATCCAGATTTCACATCTGAGATTTCCAGAAGGTTTTGACCCCTCAAATTACTTCCAAAATGGAAAGTTTCTTTTCAGAAACCCTATTTAGGGTGTTTTAAGCAACTTTCATTCTCGTACTTTCCCCAGATTCTGAGGTTTTGAACCCTCTAAGTCCATTTCAAAGTCAAGGGTCAACTGCCTTCTTTCATTCTGGCAGAATTGCTTTTCAAATCCAAAAATCTTTTGAGTGCCAAGACTCAACCCAAAAATTCTCCAAAAAATCATGGGATCAGTTTAAAGTCTTAAAAAGAGATCCCAATTTTCACTTTTCCCAGTTTCAAATTATTTTGGTCAAAACACACACGCACACACTCACACACAACAAAAGGATTTCAAATGTTTGGAAGACTCGTTTTGCGAGGCGCGTCGGGTGCACACTAACGTCCTTCCCGACGCGTAACATGACCTCCGAACCTAAATCTCTGATCTCGGGCTTTTTTCAAAGTTTTGGCCCTTAAAATAAAAATGGCGTGGCGACTCCGTTTTAATGGCACATCGTTACAGTGGCGACTCCGCTGGGGACAAATAAGCTTTTTCTAAAAAAAATAATGATATTTGGTATATTGGTGGAAACCATTAAACTTCCCGTTATCGCCTCCTAACACGAGTCGGGGATAAATTGTGGTCTAACAATCCCACGTACCGGTATCATTATTTTCAAAAAAAAAGAAAAGCTTTTGAGGGTCAAGCTTCCGTCTCAACATTTGAAAATCCTTTGCTTTGTGTGTGTTGATTTTTGCACAGTTTTCGTGTTTGTTTTTTTGCCGCCTCGGAAAAGTCAAAATTTTGACTGTCGGAATAATGTCCCTAACTGTCGGAATTTTTGTGCTTATGTGCTTATGTGTTCATAAAATTTTCAAAAAAAATTTTCAAAAAAAAATTCAAAAAAATCATGCATCATGCCTTTTTAAAACACATAAAAATTTCTATTTTTCTCGTAAAAGAAGATAGATCGCTTGCACACTACGCGCACGTGACCTTACACCGCACACTACGTCCCTAACCCGGGAAATCCTTGTCGCGGTCCGTTTGGTCTTATTACGCCTCTCGGATGAGCACAGGGACTACCCAAACATCCCATGGAGCCTCGTGTCGACCACGCACTTGTCCGTGACACACTTTGTCCGAGACCCGGTTGGTTTTTAGTCCGGTCCGTGTGTCATGCCCCGTCCGTGTATAGACCTTTCCTTTCAAGCCTTTGTCGGCATACCGACTCAATATCTTTCGGGGACCCTAATCGCCGAAGTTCTCGCCGGTTTTTCGCCGCAGACTTTGACCAAGATATTGACCGGCGCCTTGACTTCGGCTCGATCGGCACAAATTATACACTCGACTCCCAAAGCATTGACACCGAGTCATCAAGGATTAATGAATATTCCATGCCTAATTACGGCTTAAATGACGACAAGTCAAGATCAATTGTGGACGCTTATCGCCCAAATCATGCCGACTTTTCGTCGAGCTCTCTGACATGATCTTGACTTTTGACGTCGCCTTTGTCCGTAATTTACATCGAATGCTCGTTAAGACTCGATTACCCGCCGTACTTTTAGGATCGTTTTTCTTCGGTCGGTGGGACCCGCTTGCCCTATAGGACCCTCGCCCGGGGCTGTCCACCCCGGGAGGTCGAAATACAGTGGAATACGAGGGGCTTATAGACGTAGTGACGGGCCCACCGATCCAGAATCGAGTAGTTTGCGAAAAGAAGAGCAATCTTTTCCAACCGATTAGGTTAATAAAACATGTTTTAAGTAAACATGAACAAATAATCGCATGTTGCATGAGCCAAAAGCCCAAACACCTACCCTCCTTCCATTCCTGCACATCCGAACCCTCGTGTCTTTCCCCCGCAGCCTCCGCACAAAGGTTGGTTTCTGCACCGGTCACCGTTTAATCGCTGGGAAGAGTCAAGCGCATCATCGCCTTCACCGTCTGTTCCGACTCCGAATTTTAGAATGTCCGCATCAACCGGTAACGATGGGGACAACGTCACTCCGCCTCCCGGGACTCCTCGCATGTAACAAAGGTGGAATCCGCCTAGCCGAATGTATGAGAGTGCGCTGTAGCACGCTTGAACAGCCTTATGGAGGCTATCAAAAGCCATGGATTGGCCGCCGGTCTCAACCGGATGGCACCTTCACTGTGGAAGAAGAGGAAGACCACAATCCCGCTCTTGGTCAACCCGACTACTCCAGATGCCACCACCGGCCTCCCACGGTACTACCACGCAGCCCATGCTCCTCGATCCCTAGGTCGGCCGGCTCCCAACTGCAGACCGGATCCATGCAGCCTCGACGGGACGAGCTGGTTCGCAATGCCTCAGTGGGGACAAAGTCAAGACGGAATGCCTTCCCATGGTTGGGGATACCTGGAATGCCACAGCAAATTGGGATCCCGCCTCGGTTTGGGACCAATCAATCCGGACTTTCGCAAAGAACGGTTTGGAATGCCACCACGCTTTGGTTCGGGGCAACAGCCAGGAGCCCCTCCTCGAATGATGCTAGCTCGGTTGCTCCTCATACGCCTTCCGCAAACCCATTTCTCACTCAGGGTTCAACGGGTACCAAGCCCCCATCCCCGTTTCATCGAGAATCACCGGGACCACGGTATCCTCTCGGTTATGCATCCTTGCCACAACCACCATGCAATTCAACAACCAAGGACAGCGGCCCGCACTTAAGCTTACTTATGGGCCTCACTCCGGAAATCCAAGCCATCCGGCTACCTCAGATCTGCCTCCATCTTCTCGCCGATTGGAAGCCAACAAAGAAGTCGCTGGGTTCTATCCCTTTGCCCAAACTCCTACCTACACTCCCTGTGGTAATTTGGGCCAAGAACGGGGTTTTCACCTATGCCCCGGAGTATGGTATTCCTTCCACTAATGCACCACCAATGCCTAGTCCTCTTCCCGGCTCAAATATCGGCTCAGGAATTCCCGCTCCACCTTTGGATCCCCAATTGGCTTGGTTTATGGAGCAACACAAGGAAATGAAAGCACAAATTGCTGAATTGATCGCCAAAAAGAACACGTTGCTCTTCGGCCTACGTATCCCGACTCGATTGTCCCCCGCCTCACAAGTTTGTGATGCCCACTGAATTGTTTGACGGAGTGCATGCCCTAAAACTCACTTGGACACCTATACTTTGGCAATGAAGGCTAAGGGATGCACAAACCGGCGGTTGGCCGATTACTTTAGTCTCTCTTTGAAGTCGGGGGCTTTGAAATGGTTTTTCCGATTGCACTGAAGCTAGGGCTACTTGGGAACAAATTACCGGTACTTTACGTATAAGTATAAAGCCAACTTGGAGTGGGAGACAAACGAGTTGACACTCCAAACAACGATGCAGCGCCTAATGAGAATATTGGGGATTTCTATAAGAGATGGAACTTAAAGCTCAGTGAAATGGCCATTCCTCCTCTCGACGAGGAGCGCTTAGACATCTTTCAATCATGCTTGAAGCCGCATTTGAGAGCTTCCTCGGCCACTTCCCCTACGCCGACTTGCATGCAATGGTTAATTCCGGGCTAAGTTTGAAAAGGCTTACAATCGCGGCCGGCCGCTGCACACTGCCTACGGATATCGGGCTCCTCCCTCCAAAACTACTCTCACTTTCGCTAAAGGCAAAGAGGCGATCGGCTACGCGGGACAGATCGTAACAATGCCACTTCCTTTGTTCCCAAGAAGCCCGATGCATCCGCATCCGGCTCCAAGACTTGAGAAACTTTGGGATGCCTTTGAGTGATATCTTCAGAGGTTTGGTGAGAGAAGGTTTGCTCCGGCCTTTGGAAAATTATCGCCCTAGAAACCCCAACGCTCCTTTGGATACCTCCAAGCATTGTGCCTTTCATCGGTACCATGGGCACCTGACGGATGATTGCGTCCCCCGAAAAAGGCCATCCAAGGGTTGATTGAGCAAGGGAGGTTAGAGATGCTGAAGGACCTAATACTATCAATAACCCGCTCCCTAACAACATGAGTGTCAACATGATCGAAGTTTGGTGGTTCAAGCCTTGTGGGCACAATGGAGTTTGACTCGTCCCTTTGCAAGGTCAATGAACCGGTCATCGCAGGCAATGAAGATGGTTGGATTGAGCAAAAGTTGCCAAGGAAATCCTGATGGAAAGGTCTCGCAATAGCTCCCGTATTCGGCCGAAGAATAGATGCATGGTTCAACAAAGAAAGAGCGGCTAGGCCCAGGGGGCTACCTATCTTTAAAATAGTCTTTTGAGTCAACCTTCGTAGGTTCTAGTACTTTTCTTTCACCTAAGTCCTTCCCGGACATTTGTCGTTGTAGTCCATTTTGGACATAGTGGTTAAGTGTCTAATTTTTAATATAAGTCTTTTTCTTTTCTTGCTAGACTCGAGACATCACTTGCGCACCCACGTTACACTTAATTGAAATGGTTTTATCCAAAATGATCACTTGTCTTGCTCAACCACTAATTCTTCGAAAATGATTAATATTTAAACTAATCGGAGTGAGAAAATCAATTGATATCCTTCCCAAATTGGGGCTTACCAACTCCCCATCTTGCATCTCATATGCTCACATCCCTTTCATCATCATCATCTCGTTGCTCGATGAATTTGCATGGATCTTTTCTCATATAAAGCTTAAGCAAGCAATGAAGACTTAATCTCGTTTAGGTCATCCGGTAGGGATTGCGGTTGAAACCTTTCACCCATAGGAAAGCCATTACCTCACCCTTACTAAACACTACCCTCTCATTTCAAGATCGGCGTGTTTTGAAACCCGGTTTAGCCATCATTTTTGCTCCATGCCGAGAGAAAGTCCAAGCGAGCCCGAGAAGTTAGCCGAGAATCGGCGATGCGCAAATTATCTCAAGCCATGAAGGAAGGACAAAGATAATCCTCAACTCCTCGGGAAGCTTTCCAAGTCAAAAAAAAAAAAAAAAAAAAAAACAAAAAAAAAACAAAAAAAGAAACAAAAAAAAAAACAAAAAGAAACAAAAAAAAAGAAGGATTTTAAAATCCTCACAATCTCGGATATAATTCCAAGCTCCTCAGGAAGCCTTCCAAAAAAAAAAAAAAGAAGAACTCAAAAGTCCCCGACATCTCAAAGAAGCTCTCCAATGATCAAAAGGAGCCTGAATTCTCGCAAGATCGCAAAAGTTGTCGATAGCTCGGACTTCCTCTTACCATTACCTTAAATCAATCCCAAGCCATCCTCTCTATTTTAGAGGATACTCCCATTACCCTCGCCTTTGGCCAAAGTCAAAATTTGACCTCTCATTCTTAGAGGCAATCAATCTTCCCCGCCATAGATTTCCCAAACACGTCCCTACAAGCCAACCTCTCATCTTTAGAGGTTCAACAAGAAAGGCCCGGCCGACCTCTCATCTTAAGAGGTCAAAATTTCCCAAAATCACCCGATGGCCGATCGAAGCCGGAAACCCAACTACGGTCCCTATCGGATAGCGGTTTCATTCTAATATCCTCGATGTCGATCAAATTAATGCTTCATTGCTTGCTTAAAATTGGAATCTAATCCATCTTGGTCCAAAATTACCAATCAAAGATTGTGCAAATTCAACCCTTCCCTTCATGTGAGCATATTTCATTTCTCCTCACAAACACTTGCCGTGGATGTCCCACTGGGCTTCGCATCCGTGTCTTTCATGGACACTCTAAGGGGATATGTTATTCAATCCTCCAAATCCTCAAAATCCCCAAGGTCCTCGAGACCCTCGAATTTCAACATTCATTCTCTTTTCATTCGGGATAGGCCCGAACTACGGCGACTGAGCTCTTCATAATGGAGGAACGTAGGCAACCGAGAAATGGTCCTGGTCGAAATCACAAACAAATCTCAAAAAAATCCGGTCTCATCAAGGATCGTCCCTATACACTTTCCGCCCTTCCAAGCTTGATTTTCGATATCGGTTGGTTTTCTCCTTGTGATTAATCAAAATATTTGTTCATATCGATTTAGGGATTGAATAACCCGAACATTAACAAAAGGTTTTAAGCGACCTTGTGATCATCATGAATAAGACAATTTTTCAAGTGTCTCGACAAGTCTTCTCTCTACATCATAGGAAAATAGAGCCAAACACTTTGTCTTTACGTCGGCGGGGGCTTCCATACACTTTTCCACACCTTGTAACGCTTATACTCTCTCAAAAGAGTCAAACCTAAAGCGAGTGTGTATACACAAAATCGGGATTCATTCCCACTTTTCGAAAGATGTGCCCCCGCACGTAAACATTCCCGAGTCTTGTCCATTGGCGGTTGACTAAGATGCGAAAAGATGGGTGCCTCCTTGGTCACATGATGACTCGTCTGCAATAGATGCTCTGTGTTTCTTCACTTTGGGGCTTGCTAAGCGGTCCTCCTGTGTTCTCTGTATCAGCTCTTTAAGATGGGACTTCTATAGTCATCCTTGGGTCCACATTGCGTTCTTCACTACGAGATAGATTCGCCAAGTCACATCTTCAAAATCCAGGCTTTGCCTACTCAGGATCCGGGGGCTTTGTCAAGACGGTCTTTTGGACCCGAATTTTATCAAGAAAGAATTTCAGCTTCAGAACTTGGTACATGGCAGCCTCCCATAGCATCGGAATTCAAGATCAGGGTTTCTCCCGGCATTAGCAATTCCATCAAATCATTCTCCGGATAAGGTTTCGGCCAAAGTCACAGCTCACCCAAATGAAAGAGATTTCACTCATATCAACGCGCCCTAGAGCCTGTCAGCATCATGCTTCAAATGACCAAGATTGAGAGGGAAATTTTCAATCAAGACCCGGGATCCGAATCCAATCTCATCAAGATTGAGGTCCATGTGATATTGCTGACAAAACCTCACCAACAACCGCTGTTTAAATCGCGATCAAGGGTTCTCATCCCCCACTCGATCAAAATCTGTTCCAAGCAGTCTCCATACCCATGCATCCCCACTAAAAATCTCCCGAGGGCTCATGTAGCATGCCTGAAACTTGAGTCAATAGGAATAATCCTAAATCATCGAAGATCATAAATCATAATTTTCCTGCCAGAAGCTTAGGCTAAGTGCATCTTCTAAAGCAAGTAAATGCATCATCCCATAATCATTTTTGGTTCCATGCATGCATCTGTCATCATGAGTGCCATATATGCATATTCCTCTTCACTAACGAATGCAGGAATTCAAACGTGAAATCAAATCCCCCTTTTTCGGCAAGGATGATCTTCACCAAAGACGACCTCCAATGAATGAAGACGCCCTCCAACATCTAGTTTGGCAAAGACAAGCTCCGGCTGTACGCAACTTGCTAAAGACGACCTCGAATGTCCACAAATAGATGAAAACGGCCTGATGAAGACCACCTCCCGGTGTCTACAATTCGGTCAGAGACGCCTAGTTCTCGAATACGAGTCGGTCAGGGACGCCAAGTTCTCAAAATGCAAATCGGTCAGGGACGCCAAGTTCTCAAATGCAAATCAAATGCCAGTTGGTCAGAGACGCCAAGTTCTCACATACAAATCGGTCAGAGACGCCAAGTTCTCCAATACAAATCGGTCAGGGACGCCAAGTTCTCAAATACAAATCGGTCAGAGACGCCAAGTTCTCCAAGGCAAGAAGGTCGAGACGCCAAGCTCTCCAATACAATGCGGTCGGAGACACCAAGTTCTCAAAAGCAAGAAGTCCCCGATGTGAATACAAGCTCAACCATCTCTACAAGGTTGACGATCACCAAAGAAGATGCAGACTCAACCAAACTCCTCCTTCGAGGTCAAAATGCTTCCAAAGACAAAGAAATCGTCGTGGCTTGTCCCACGAACAAAGAACTTAACAACTCTTCATCAACATCAGTAGTAGCCTCGGTCCTTGCAAAACTACAGGTAAGCACAGCACAGGTATGAAAGCATATCTTAGTCAACTACTTTTCTAAAAGAACATTATCATCAGATCATAGGGCGACTTCCCCAAAAATAGTCAGATCATAGGGCGACTTCCCAAAAATAGTCAGATCATAGGGCGACTTCCCAAAAATAGTCAAACCACAGGGCGACTTCCCAAAAATAGTCAGATCATAGGGCGACTTCCCCAAAACAGTCAAACCATAGGGCGACTTCCCAAAAATAGTCAAACCACGGGGCGACTTCCCAAAAATAGTTAGATCACGGGGCGACTTCCCAAAAATAGTCAGATCATAGGGCGACTTCCCAAAAATAGTCAGATCATAGGGCGACTTCCCTAAAATAGTCAATCCTTGGTCCATCCACTTGACCGACATTGATCACCTTTCTTCCCGATGGTTCTCGTAAGCCCGAGTCTTCCCCAGCAAGAACACCTTCAAATAGCCTCCATCAGGTACCGAACTTCAACTTAGGATCATACTCCTGAACTAAGTTCCCATTTAGGTTCATACTCCGGAACCGAACCTCGACTTAGGATCATACTCCTGAACTAAGTTCCCATTTAGGTTCATACTCCTGAACCGAACCTCGACTTAGGTTCATACTCCTGAACTAAGTTCCCATTTAGGTTCATACTCCTGAACCGAACCTCGACTTAGGTTCATACTCCTGAACTAAGTTCCCATTTAGGTTCATACTCCTGAACCGAACCTCGACTTAGGTTCATACTCCTTAACTAAGTTCCCATTTAGGTTCATACTCCTGAACCAAACCTCAACTTAGGTTCATACTCCTGAACTCAGTTCCCATTTAGGTTCATACCCTCTCAAAAGAAATTCCCGGCAGTTAAACGTAAGACCGAGTGCCCCGAGAAAGATAACGAGATCCCGTATCTTTCATCAAAATCATTCCCGGCAGTTAAACGTAAGACCGAGTGCCCCGAGAAAGATAACGGATCCCGTATCTTTCATCAAAATCATTCACGGCAGTAAAACGTAAGACCAATTTCCCCGACGAATACGTCTGCTTTTCCCCAGCAAGGCTAACGAAATCCCCAGCAAAGCTAAAAGCCAACGAAATCTCGAGTAGATTTCAAACTACGACCGGCTTGATTCCCACTAGGGATACGTAGGTAGCCTATCATTAGGTCCAGCCACTCGACCAGCACGGTCATCCTTCGGCAGCAGACATAAGACCGAAGTCCATCTATCCCAAATCATCAAGGTTCGAGGCACCTAAAACGCCATCTCCAAGGTTCGAGGCACCGAAGACGCCATCATCAAGGTTCGAGGCACCTAAGACGCCATCACACCTGACACCGTGAAAGCGATAAATCGCAATTATCCCCAGCAGGAGCGGATATACAATTTCCCGGTCATCGAGGCCAGAAAATGGTCACTCCTATCCCCAGTGGAGCGCGGATAGCCCTCGACAGCGATCATCTCTTATCCCCGGCGGGCGGATAGCCATCGAGCCGAAAATGGTCATTCATATCCTCGACGGAAGCGGATATACAATTTCGGCCATCGGACCAAAAATGGTCACTCCTATCCCCAGCGGAGCGGATAGCCCTCCGATCAAAATGATCATCTCTTATCCCTAGCGAGTTTCTCTCCGGCAACCGACCCAGGAACTCGCTCATCGGAGTTCGAGGCACCTAAAACACCATCATCCCCGGGTCAAAGACCCGAACTACGGCGGCAGCTTGATTCCCGCTCGGGATACGTAGGTACCATTTATTAAATAGGTTCGGCCACTCGATCACTTGATCATCTGTCAAATTTGGAGCCTTACTCTTATCGACGACCCCGCTTCCTTCGAAAGCACCGTCGCCGAGGGCTCTTGTAAGTGCTCCAATTTGAATTGGTAGCTTTTTCGTTAGAAAGTTAACGAAAGTTTTAACATTTCTAACATTCCTAACAAACCCTAACGTTTCTAACAAAGTGAGGGTAAAGTGGGCATTGCCACTTAAGGTTAAGCCTAGAAAAGAATCTCAAAAAGCCAAAAAACCAAAGATAGAAACTTCTTTGGAACAAAAAGCTGGTGATTAATTTGAATTTTGAAAAGATTTTTCTTCTGTCCAAAGCACGGAGCTGTAATTAATGAACGGTGCACGGCGACGATACCCTCCGCGCGGACATGATTGAGGATTTCAGAGGGCTATAAATTGAACCCTCCTCTCTCGGTTTACACAACACAATTTGATCATAGCAACGAAGTTACGGCGAAATATAGAGAGAAAACAACGGTGGGAATCCCTTGATTGCCACCATTTTCTCTTGAATCTTTCCCAATCTCACTCCAAACACAAATCCAAACATCAAACCTTGATACTCCTCAAGCCAAACACCAAATCTTGATACTCCTCAAGTCAAATTCCAAGCCTAGGAAGATAGGGTGTCACCATTGGTAAAGCCCTCCTTCTCAAAATCCTAAAATTCACTTTTGACTTCTTGTTCATCTTGTTCTTCTTACTTGGATCTACTTGATGTTTAGTTTAACTTGAGTTTTGACCCAAGATGGTCATCTTGAAGTTCATCTTCATGAATGACCATCTCAAATGGTCTATATTTTAAGTCTCTAAATTGATTTTTTCTCTTTAATTTCATTTCTATAAAATATCCCCTTTCCCTTTGCAAAGGACATGTTTAAACCCCATAAATTCCCCAAGGATGACTTGAATATGATAACCACTCAATAAAAAGTAGTGGTATCAAGTCTAGGGATGAAAATGGGGTGAACATAGATGCAAATCCCCCAAAAATCACATTTTCCCTCAAGAACATCTTGCTGTCCAGTAGCATTGTTCTGAGACCTCAGTCCATTTTCTTATTTTTTGGACCCAGTAAAACTTGGAATTGGGTGTTGACTATAAAACACTTTTTGTAACCAACATCCAGATCTTTCCATACATATTTTTATTTTATTTTTTGAGTAAGTAAAACTCCTTTTTCAATTTTTCTTTTAGAGGCCAGTTCATCAGCTTCTGGAAATCCAGATTTCACATCTGAGATTTCCAGAAGGTTTTGACCCCTCAAATTACTTCCAAAATGGAAAGTTTCTTTTCAGAAACCCTATTTAGGGTGTTTTAAGCAACTTTCATTCTCGGACTTTCCCCAGATTCTGAGGTTTTGAACCCTCTAAGTCCATTTCAAAGTCAAGGGTCAACTGCCTTCTTTCATTCTGGCAGAATTGCTTTTCAAATCCAAAAATCTTTTGAGTGCCAAGACTCAACCCAAAAATTCTCCAAAAAATCATGGGATCAGTTTAAAGTCTTAAAAAGAGATCCCAATTTTCACTTTTCCCAGTTTCAAATTATTTTGGTCAAAACACACACGCACACACACACACAACAAAAGGATTTCAAATGTTTGGAAGACTCGTTTTGCGAGGCGCGTCGGGTGCACACTAACGTCCTTCCCGACGCGTAACATGACCTCCGAACCTAAATCTCTGATCTCGGGCTTTTTTCAAAGTTTTGACCCTTAAAATAAAAATGGCGTGGCGACTCCGTTTTAATGGCACATCGTTACACCACTCGACCACCTTGGTCACCCAATCCGTCTCGGCATTCGCCAGATTGGATCCTTTTCTATCGACAACCCCACTCGCCCTGCAAGTGACGTTGCCGAGGGGCTTCTGTAAGTACCCAAATCTGGCTCATGCCTTCCGGTTAATTTCCCCGGCAATTCCGGTAATTTTCTCGGTAATTCCCCGGACTTTCCTGGAGTTCCGAAACAATTCCGGAACTGTTCCAAATCATATAAGGGCTGAAGAGAATGCTTCCCAATTAAAAAACACATTTTTCTTAATTTGGGAAAAGTTCTAGAATTGCCACCTTGCATGATTCTAGAAACATGCTGAGTCACAAGGGATAATGCTGCACGGCTGCATTAGCCAAGGATCTCTAGCCGCACGGCTTCATTGGTCTTATCCAGACTGCCTATAAATAGAGCCCTCCACTACCCATTTGACATACAAAAAATACACACCACACTCCATATTCAGACTCAAAAATACTCCTAAATACTGCTGGGAGAATCCCAAGGGTTGAAGAAGCAAGCCAAGAAGCCACCTCCCTCCTCCTTGAAGATCCCAAAGTTGGTCCCTCCGCTAGGCAAAACCCCAAGAAGAAGAGGTCACCACCATTGGTAACCTCTCACTCCCTTACCTTGCATTATATTTGCTCTATGTGATTTAATTGCTCATTGCATTCATATATTGTCATTATCTTGCTTGGGACTTGGTAGTTTTCATTAAAGATCATATCTTTATTATACCCCTTTGCATCCTTTGCATGAATTAGGCATCATTTGTCATTAAAAATGTAATCTTTGAATCAAGGGTGCATCCTTTGCACCTAAAAATCCCCTTTTTACATAAAAATGTCATCTTTATGCATCCTTTGCTCATAAAAATCAAGTCTTTACAATAAAATGCATCCTTTGCACATAAAATCCATTTTCATGCATCCTTTGCATTAAAGGTCATTCCTTCATCATAAAAATGCATCCTTTGCTTTTCAAAATGCAATCTTTATGCATCCTTTGCATATTAAATGCTAATTTCCTCATGAAAATGCATCCTTTGCAATAAAGATCACTTCTTTACATAAAAATGCATCCTTTGCATAAAAATCATGCCTTTACATCAAAATGCATCATTTGCAAATCAAATGCATCCTTTGCAACCCAAAAAATGTCATCTTTTCACTAAAAATGTCATTTTTACATGCATTCCCCCATGTCCCCATTAGCAACCTTGAAACGAACCGGTGTAAAGATCCTATCTTTGCATCGTTTCTTCCATTAAAGGTTCCATAATCTCTTTAGAAAGGGACAACCTTGAACCCTATATCTCCGATTATCACTTAAGACGAGCATGAAGCATTCATATAAGCTCGATCGTCTTAAGGTGTAGGATTGATGGGCTAAGGACATTCCTTCCTAAAGAACCTCATTTTTGGGCTATAAAATAGAGTCCTTCTCTCGATCACGCAAGTCCCGAGGTTAAAAATGCGATGATCACAAGTCCAAGATGAGGACGGGATCAAAATCCCGAATACATAAAATCCAAGAAATCCCGAGCGACAACCAATAAATGGTTTGTACGTCCGGAAGACAACTTGGGACATTCCCTCCCCTTTCATTCAAACACATGCACACAAGAAAGCACGCAAGCAAGCAAGATAAACGGAATCTAGGGAGACTTGCTACGGCAAGGCACCTTGGGTGAACGACGATCCGTTCTTCCCAAGGGGTAACTTAACCTCCGAACCCTAAAATCCTTTTTTTCAAAGTTTTGAGGAAATCAAAATGGCGTGGCGACTCCGTTTTTCAAATTAAACTGGATGTCTTCAAACTCGCATGAATTCCACAATTTGGGCACACATTCACAATTGGTCGACACTGGCTGCCATGGGGAGTTTGGGGTGATTCCGTGCGTGCCTGGGAGCATCGTAAGGCTGTCCGTGACTGCAGCTGAAAAACCACCCCGGGTTTAAAGGGATGTGCGTGCAAAGTGTACAGGATATATAAGGTGCGTGTAGTGTGCAGCCTCCTAAAAATATTCCTTTTTGAGTTAAAACAGAGATTTTTCAGAAATGTGTTTTAAAGGAATGATTTTTTGGGACGGGAAAAAATGCAACAGATAAGACACGTAAATTTTCTGGGAGCCCCAGTCAGTCTTGGAACTGAATAGCCCCAAGCTGCCAAGGCTGCCAGATTAACCTTAATTTGTCCTGGTGGAATTGCCACTGAGGCCGCCCAGTCAGAATCCAAGGAGGATTGAGCCGTACGACTGCATGGATCAATTTTCCAGGTTCCACTCCTTTGCAATTTCAGGTTGCTTCCCGAACATTTCAGGCACCTTTTAGCCTTGAGAAGGCTTCCTATTCAGCTTACAGAGTATGCACAATTCCCAAGATGCAAATGATGCAATGTAAGGCAAAGAAAGCAAGCACGATTAATGGAATCCGCGACGGGAGTCTAACCCGCTCAAAGAGAAAAACTTTCTTTTATTATTTTTTTTCGAAAAGTGATATCGGTACGTGGGATTGTTAAACCACCGTTTATCCCAAGACCCGGGTTAGGGAGCGATACATGAAGGTTAAGTGGTTTCCACCTATATACCAGATATCATTTTTTGAAAATAAAAGCTTTTCTCCTTTGGGTTATTCCCCAGCGGAGTCGCCAAACTGTGAATGTGTGCCCAAATTTTATTTTTTGTTGGATTCACGCGAGTTTGAAAACATCCGGTTTAATTTGAAAAACGGAGTCGCCACGCCATTTTGATTTCCTCAAAACTTTGAAAAAAAGGTTTTTATGGGTTCGGAGGTTAAGTTACCCCTTGGGAAGAATGGATCGTCGTTCACCCAAGGTACCTTGCCGTAGCAAGTCTCCCTAGATTCCGTTTATCGTGCTTGCTTGCGTGCTTTCTTGTGTGCATGTGTTTGAATAAAAGGGAAGGGAATGTCCCAAGTTGTCTTCCGGACGTACAAACCATTTATTGGTTGTCGCTCGGGATTTCTTGGATTTTATGTATTTGGGATTTTGATCCCGTCCTCATCTTGGACTTGTGATCATCGCTTTTTAACCTCGGGACTTGCGTGATCGAGAGAAAGACTCTCTTTTATAGTCCAAAATGAGGTTCTTTAGGAAAGGAGTGACCTTAGCCCATCAATCCTACACCTTAAGATGATTGAGCTTATATATGCTTCATGCTCGTCTTAAGTGATAATCGGAGATATAGGTTCAAGGTTTATCCTTTTCTAAAGAGATTGTGGCACCTTTTATGGAAAAAATGATGTAAAGATAGGATCTTTACACCGGTCCGTTCCGAAGGTTGCTAATGGGGACATGGGGGAATGCATGTAAAAATGACATTTTTAGTGAAAAAATGACATTTTGGGTTGCAAAGGATGCTTTTGATTTGCAAATGATGCATTTTTATATAAAGAAATGATTTTTGTGCAAAGGATGCATTTTCATGTTGGAAAATAGCATTTAATATGCAAAAGATGCATAAAGACTTCATTTTTGAAAGCAAAGGATGCATTTTATTTATGAAAATGAGTTTTTGGGTGCAAATGATGCATCTTTAATGTGAAAAGAGATTTTGAGTGCAAAGAATGCAATTTTTATGCAAAGAAATGATTTTTAGTGCAAAGGATGCAACTTTATGTAAAAAAATGGCATTTTAATGAAAAGATGACATTTTTATGTACATAGATACTATCTAAATTGCAGATAGACATCAGATTATAGCATGATGGGGGTTAAAATCAGATTACAAACTGAACAGATGAAGATTCTGCAAACTGGCCTAAGTTGTCGCGTGACATAGGTTGCCTATGTCGCGTGACATAGGTTGCCTATGTCGCGTGACATACTTAGCCACTTGCAGAGTCTTCAACAGCTGGGATCTACAGAGGTAACAAGGCATTAATATAGCCAAGTTACTTCACAAATAGATCTCAGAGAGCAAGTATTTCAATAATGAACACTTCAAGAGGGTGTGGATATGAGGGATCCACACTCATCTCGAGTGTTCATGCAAAAACAATGCCAATCCAGAGCTTTTACATGAAATGGTATGCAATCAGATGTGGATCTAAGCAAATATGATACTAAAGCATTCAACTTTAATCAGTATACATCATTATCAACACATTTAGCATATAGATCTCATGTACAAAGGAGATAGAAAGAGGAAAAGGGTAGAAAATCGTTACCCTTGAAGACCACGACTTCCTATATCAAGTTAGATATAGGAGCCTTCCACAGCAACATCTGGGACTGAGATCAAGCCTTGGCTCCGTGAGAACCGTTGGTTCTTGAGGTGTATAGGAAGTGTGTGTGGGATTGGTTGAATGGTGAGTGATTTTGGGAGGATTAGTGTGGTTTTGGGTGTATATGGGAAGAGGGAGTAGGCTTCTGGGCGTATTCTCTGTAGAGGGGCACTGAGGAGTGAAGGAGGGGTCCTCCAAATGAGAGGTGAAGGCCTCTATTTATAGGCTGCATGCATGGGCTTAGTATGTCGCACGACATAACAAGCCATAACCGTTTTCCTTCTAGAAACATGCAAGGTGACAAGCTTCTAGAAGTCTTCTTGGCAGGTTATGTCGCACGACATAACAAGCCTCATCCAGTTCCTTCTAGAAACATGCAAGGTGGCAGTCTTCTAGAAGGGAATTCTGCATAAAAGAAAAACGTGTTTCTTTAGCTCCAAGAAGTCCCTTCTCCCCTTAGAAGGTTCGGAACAATTCCGGAATTGCTTTGGAACTCTAGGAAAGTATGGGGAATTGCCGGGAAACTTGCCGGAATTGCCGGGAAACTTAACCGGAAGGCATGAGCCAAATTTGGGTACTTACAAATACGCTCTCTGTTAGGGCACTTGGACATCCACACCGCGTTGATCAACTTTGTGTCCCCCCTAACATACCGTTTCTTGATGTCTCCCCTTTTCACACCAACAGGCCGGTTCTTTAGCCTCTTGCTCCCACCGGAACGAATATCGACATTGTAGGTAGAGTACAACATCTTCCCCTTAACCCCATGAGCTACCACCTTAGCCCCTTTTGTGACTTCCCAAGACCCACCAATGAAAGACACACCATACCCTTCACAGTCAAGTTGTCCCACAGAAATCACCCTTCTCCTCAAATTCGGAACATGCATCACATCGTGTAGTTGTAAAACAGCCCCGTTAGGTGTCTTCATCAGCACATCCCCCTTACCTTTGACCTTCAATGGTTGACCGTCACCAAGATAGACAACCCCAAAGTCTCCAGTTTTGTACCGCTTCATTGATTCTGCATCCCCACTAGCATGACAAGAAGCTCCAGAATCCAACACCCAATCTTCACCCGACTGCTCCTCTCCTAGGATTAATACATCTCCACCATCATCCACCACGTGTGCACTACCATCTTTGCCCGGACAGTCATAACTGATATGACCTAATTCGCCACAATTGTAGCACTTGACCTTTTTCCCCTTTTTCGGTCCTCCCTTTCCCCTATTTCTCTCCACCCTAAGTGCAGCCCCATCTACGGAAGATTCTCCCCTTTTCTCTTTCCTTCGCAACTCCTCTTGAAGGATGAGATCTCTAACCTCCGTATACACCAATGCTGTTTTCGACGTACTAATCGTTGTGACAGTAACCTCCCAACTATCAGGCAAAGATTTTAGTAGAAAACAAGCTAGCACTTCATCGAAGAAAGTAATATCAACACTTTTTAATTGGTCCACCATACCTTTGAAACTGCCGATATGACTCGCTGCTGTCTGCCCCTCTGACATCTTCGTATTCTCAAACCTCTTTATCAAATGCACCTTATTGATATTAGACGGCTTCTCATACATGTCTGACAGCGTTTGTAGCAACTCCACCGTTGTCTTGGCCTCCATAGCGTTCCATGCAACGTCGTCGGTTAGAGCACTCCTCACTGCTCCTAACGCCTTCCGATCCAACGTCTCCCAATGCCCTTGTGACATGTCTTCGGGCTTCTCCTTCAAGGGTTTATGAAGATCCTTACAATAAAGGTAATCTTCAATCCTTGTCCTCCAAAACGTGAAATTCATACCGTTGAATTTCTCGATTGAGTTCTTCATCTGATTGCTTCACCAAGTCCCCAAGAACGCGACTCAAAATTAATCAACTAATGAAAAACTTTGAATCCTCCGAACCAATGCTCTGATACCAGTTGTTGTGAATTTGGTGGTACCCCCGTTGCAATCAAGATAAGAAATCAACACACCCACAAGCACAATAATGGAAGAATCACACACACAAGAACACAAGAGTTGTTTACCCGGTTCGTTCAACACATGAACTACGTTCGGGGGCAGTTTCCAAGCCAATATGTTATTAGACACCTTCTAATATGTTGCTACTATGAGTTCTAGGTCGTATCTATGTTTATATAGTAATACAAGGAAGCCCTAAATCTAATTTAAGAGGAGTTCTTATCAAAATAGGAAACAAAATAAAACTGCTGCTGAAAAACCCGGGCCTAGCGCGGCCGCCCTCATGCACCAGCGCGGTCGCCCTCAAAAGTTTCCACCGAGCCATCAGTTGCTGTCCAAGTGCGCGGTCGCGCACCATCACCTGCGCGGCCGCGCAAGTCTCCAGAAACTCTTCTCCGTTTTGAACTCCTTCTTGATCTCACCAACACCTCCGACTTAGGCTCCTTCTCTTCCTCATAGTTTAGGACTCCAATCCCAACATTAACAATCATTTTAAACTAATAGATTTCAATTAAATTTATCAATTAATTAGTTTAGTCAAGTTAGAGTCTTATATTATGACAATTTTCAACCAAAAAGACAAATTAATATTTTACTTAAATCATCAATCATTCAGCCTTGTCAATCTCTCTACACGCATTCGAAATTCAAAAAAAAAATAGAAATTCAAGAAACAAACCTATAAATGATGACGTTAATTTATAGAAGTTTGTATTATCTAGATATTCTTTAGCAAGTTCACCATATAAATACGGACTATGAAGTATTTAGTAAGATACAAGAGCATTGTTGATTTATTCATGATAACATTTGTGTATTTTCTGCAACGTATCGAAAACTATAAAAATTCAGGTTAAATCTGATAGGTCCACTTATTAGAAGAAAGGCTTTCCTTGGTCTTTGTGAGATCCATAAGAATGACAGAGTAAATGTTAGCCCCTTGAATATCTAACCATGACCCATAGTTCTGGAGAAAAAAATCCAAAACATAAAAATGAAGAGATTCATGTGTTTAAAATGTACTCAATGAAAAGAGCAAATTTGAAATTATATGGATATTAATTTTAGGATGGAGGGGGTAATGCATCAAGAATGCAGAAGTACTTTAAAGGAAGCGTAACAATACCTCTGTTGCTCACATCTATTGCAAAAATAACTGGTCCTTACCCTGTGTTAGGGCTTCCCTCCAACAAATTTATGGTCTCCAGAGCTTTAGATTTCAGATATACATTTGACATTTCCTATTAGAAGTTGATGAAATCGTCAAATCAGCCCAAATTCAAGCAATCGTTTGCTCCGGCGATTGCTAGGCCTGAAAATAAGAGAAAACACGTAAACTAAGCCGAGGATTTACCGGCGAAGGCCCTCCGGCGTAAGAATAAGTCCACGGTTTTGATATGAGAAACTAAATTGACAGAGTTTCTGTATGTAAAAAGTAACTTACCAAATAATGGGATATGTGGCTTGTATTTATAGGGATGGATTAATAGAATCCATGTTGAACTTGAACTGTAAGGAGATAAGAGAATTATATCTGTTAAGGAGTCCTTATTTGATCTGTATTATAGGAGGTGGTTACAATTCTGATAAGATTATAACTGCTGAATCCTTGTTTGAATAGGATTGTTATATCTGCTCGCCGATAAGCCGAGGAGACTGATTTCCTTATCTCGTCATTTGCATGTAGGCCGAGATGAACGAATGACTCTCCTCGTCATATAGATATCAGCCGACATAGAGAAATGCCGAGGTGAATGATTTTCTCTCCTCGTCATATGGGGATATGCCGAGGTGAGAAATTTTCTCTCCTCGTCATTCATGACCTCTCAGTCGATGATGAGCCGGGGAGGAAACAAGAATATAAGGAGCCCGTTGACGACATTAAGGCCGAGGAAAGCACCTCGTCCTCTATAGAGATGATCTCGGCATACGAGGGAGGTCTCCTCGGCATTCATAGTTGGGGCACATTCTTCTTGCATGTTGGGCCTAGATTGGCATTGAAGATGACGAAGTACGAGGCCGAGGAAGCCTTTTGTTGTTTCTCGTAACTTGGAGATGGATTATGTTTAGGGCCCAATCCATTTGGGTCTGACCCGGATAAGCCCATGTTCGTATCTCGGTTTATACTGTTCAGTGGCCCCCGACTTTCTAGCTCGGCTTAGGACGAGGAGAAAGTCATCTCGTCCTCGGCTATGAGAATACGAACAGGTTTGCCACGCGTCGGAGTCGCTTCAATTGTGTGTCGTTCCATTATCTGCTGGTTATTGATGTGATGATGAGAGGTGGGCCCCCAGGTCTGACACGTCTTGGAAGTTGTTACCTCCATTTAATGTTGGGGGCGCCAGATCCATGGACCCATTTTGCTCTCGGGTTTGACCCGTTTTGGGCAAATATAAAAACCAAATTGAGACTTTCATTTCAACCTTTCAGCGTCTGGGATATTGAGAGAGTATTTGCAAGGTTTAAGCGTTAAAACCCTCCGGTGAATTCCTTGAGCTTTTCGAACCCAGTTTCCGGCGAAGCTTCGTTTCTCCGGCGTGTTTGATTTCTCCATTTGCTTCCGATCACTCTTCAGAAAACAGGTATACATTTCTCCCTTTATTGCTTTTTGCCTATGATTTTGCCATTTCTAGGGTTTTGGTAGGGATTTGGATGTCAAAAACTGCCATTGTTGAGTTTAAAGCTTTGAAGTTTTTGAGTCATTGATTTTCTTTGAATCTTTGATTACTTGTATGAACTCCCCCTTTGATCCTTGATTCCCCTTTAGAAAATGGCTCGTTCTTGGGACCATTCTCCTCGATTCATTTACGGGTACCACAAGGGCAATCTGAGAGTTTACCGGAGAGAGAGAGGACCATGGTTGATGCTGAACTTGGCTGAGATAGGAGAGATGTTGAGAAAATACGGCCGTACACGAATGTTCATCCAATACCCAGACAGTATGAGGATAGATCGAGTTGATTCCTCATCTCGTAGCATAATCTTGTTTGAGGATAGGGCCGAGATGATGGAGCATATTAATTTGTTCTACCCGTCCTCTGATCACATAGCTCGTGAGCGTCTAAATGGTAAGGCTCCCTCCTCATCCTACCTGTAATGACGAGGAGGGGCATCCCTCTTCCCCGTCTTAAGCCCAGCCTTGGACGTTGACTAACTTTGGACCCTTGGCATTTTGCAGATATGACGGGAAGAGGGGGTGAAGCCTCCTCGTCTACCAAAATTGTTGATGCCTTCGTTGAGGGTGAACAAGTCAAAGGGAAGAGATGCCGAGGAAGGGGAGGCCGAGGAGGAGGACAAGGCTGAGATAGGCCTCCTAAGGCCGGGGATCCAATGCTAGAGCAATTATATTCGAAGTACGGGGTGGATAAGAACGAGTTCCGGCTAACTTATATCGGCAAACCCGTTTTCGCAACTGATGCTGAGGAGAAGAGCTTCTACTATAACGATAACCACGTCCACTTCTACTTCAAACAATTTCAACAAGGACTTCGTCTCCCTTTGGACCCTTCATTAACAAATTCCTGGGTGACGTGAGGGCTGTCCCGGCTATGCTGGGAGCTAATGGGACGAGGGTCCTCATCTGTTTCATAGTGTTATGCCGTAGCTTAGGTTACGAGCCTACCCAAGCGGCCTTCCGTCACTTCTTCAATATTAGCTACATCAAGAGTTCGAGGCTCCTAGTCCTAAGGAGTGACTCTACCAAGCTGAAAATTATTCTCCCAATGTCCAGCAAGGTAGGAGGCTGGGAGAACCATGTGATTAGAGTTAAGAGCCGACGAGGCTGGGAGTTCCCCTCTCCTTACGACGTGCCGTCCTCGTCTCTTCCTGTGCAGAAGTATGGGTGGACCAAGGACTTGATCAAGCGCCTTGAGGAATTATGAAGTTGGGTTCCTCGATTGGGCAGTCTTAGAAGCCGACGAGCGATACTATGTCCTGGTCGGATTGATGCCGGGGCCGAAGGACGGGGTGGTTCCCCTCGTTACTGTCAAAAGGGGGAGACGGTTTAATGACTGGAGGATCCATCCCAGCCTCGTCTTTCATGACAAATGTGCGAGATGCAAGCTCCCTCCCCGTAGATCAGTGCCTTAGAGAGGCTGACGTCGTAGGATGTAATTGCTTCCTCATCTTTGACACTTGTGTTTTTGCTGTTTGCTCTAATCTTTTTCATAATGTAACCATATATTCCTCGTCTTTGCAGATTTATCCCCCGAGCAGGAGGCCGAGCTATAAATGGAACAACTGAGTGCCGTTGAGCTGATTAAAAGGAAGAGGCGCCAAGCCAAGCTCTCGGCCTTAACAGACAGGAAGGAAGAGGCCAACCGTCGCAACCTTCTTCTGAGTGCCAAGGGAGATCAACCTCTCCCCGTAAAGTTGCATGGGGATGTTGTTGAAGCCGAGGACGGGGCTTCTGAAGGCCGAGAAAATCCATCGACTGCCGAGGGGCATAGCCCTCATGTTGATGTTGCTGAGGTGGAGACGGACATCCCATCAGCCGAGGATACTGATCTCGTCCACCGTCAATCGGGTCAGAAAAGGCCCCAAGGTGCATCTGCCGAGGAGCCCTCAGATAAACGGGCTGCTGTGGAGCCCTCGAATCCCCAAGCTCCTCCAGCCCTCACCATTCAGTCAATCAAAAATTATGACGATGCCGAGGAGCTTGCTTGGCGGATGGTGACTAATGTTCCAGCCCTGAGGGGCATCCTTTGCAGATGAGGGAGGGTGCCCTTATGAGACTGGGCCGAGCTCCTGTTCAACGTTCATTGGACCAGGAGGCTTGTGAGAAGGCTCGTTCGCGAGAAGCCGAGCAAGGAGAACTTGCTAGGCCGTAAGGGATTTCTGATTTTCGAGGTAACTATCTCGTATCTTCAATCTTCGTATTTTTGGTACTTGTATCACTTCTGACTTTTCACCCTTCTACAGTTTACCACTATCTCGGCTTATGAGAACGTTCTGGCCAAGGCTGCGGATAAGCAGTTGCACGAGGTCAAGGCTGCCCAGAAGAAGGGTGAGATTGATAGGGCAGCTTTGGCCAAACTATTGAAGGCCAAGGACGCCGAACTTGAAGCTGCCCAGGCCAAGGTGGAGGCCGAGGTCGAAAGAGCCGAGGAGGCCCGCGTGCAAGCCCAGGAGGCCTGCGTACAAGCCGAGGAGGCCCTTCGGCAAAAGAACTCCGAGCTGGCTGAGCTGGAAAAGCTCAAGGCTGAGGTCCAGGTGAGGGCCGAGGAGGCCGAGGATAAATGCCGAGGTCTGGAAGCCACCCTTCCAAGATGCGGTGGATGAAAAGATGGCCACGATGTTTGAGGATGGCTATCTTCATCTGGCCCGTCGTATTTTGGCCGATCCCTCTACCGGTCTGGAGGAAGAGGGAGTAAAGAGATAGGTGAGAAAGGGTTAAAATGGATTTTAAAAAAACTCAGCTTATTTATTTGGAGTATTTTCGGGTGTAGACATATATAAAGGGGTGAATTTAGAAAATGACAATAACAGGGAATGAATCTAGTCTCTATTTAGTACAGGTTCTTGTTTGACCGGGAAATGGGTGAGTTGCACTTCAGCCTTTATTTAGTTATAAATGTTTTTTCATGTTTATCACTCTCACACGCATTTTTCACACCATTGGCGGATGTACATACCTACACGTACACAGAAAAATCCCAATTCCGAATGAAGAAATATATATTTTATGCCCTGAATTGTAAAATTAAAATTAAAAATAGACAAAATTTCAAACAAAATGCAAATCAGTTACATGGGAGGGCTTCAAGAACTGTAAAATTAGGGATTACACAAAGAATAAACGCTTGAAATCTAGGAGATCAGAGTTAGAGAAATAAATCAGAAAAGAGAGAAAAGGGAAATGTGAAATTAGCGTTACTTGTACTTGAGGAAGGACCACAAATCAGAGAAGGTATAGATGATTGTCAATGCTTTGGGATTTATGCGTGGAGGCAATAAAACTTAGGAATGTAGTGACGATTATAGAGAGAAATGTGAAGATGGGTTTCACACGTGGGGAGAGAGAGAGAAGGAGTAAGTGATTATGTTTAAGAGCGAGAAATACTTTTCACCTATCCCACCATTTATTTTGGAGGAAGAGGGAGTAAAGAGATAGGTGAGAAAGGGTTAAAATGGATTTTTAAAAAACTCAGCTTATTTATTGGGGGTATTTTCGGGTGTAGACATATATAAAGGAGTGCATTTAGAAAATGACAATAACGGGGAATGAATCTAGTCTCTATTTATTACATGTTCTTGTTTGACCGGGAAATGGGTGAGTGTGCTGAAGTGCTTTGCGCTTCAGTCTTTATTTAGTTATAAATGTTTTTTCATGTTTATCACTCTCACATGCATTTTTCACACCATTGGCGGATGTACATACCTACACGTACACAGAAAAACCCCAATTCCGAATGAAGAAATATATATTTTATGCCCTGAATTGTATAATTAAAATTAAAATTAAAAATAAACAAAATCTCAAACAAAATGCAAATCAGTTAAAGGGGAGGGCTTCAAGAACAGTACAATTAGGGATTACACAAAGAATAAACACTTGAAATCTAGGAGATCAGAGTTAGAGAAATAAGTCAGAAAAGAGAGAAAAGGAAACGATATGTGAAATTAGCGTTACTTGTACATGCCGAAGGACCACAAATCAGAGAAGGTGTAGATGACTGCCGATCCTTTGGGATTTATGCGTGGAGGCGATAAAACTGAGGAATGTAGTGACAATCGTAGAGAAAGAATGTGAAGATGGGGTTCACACGTGGGGAGAGAGAAAGAAGGGGTAAGCGATTAGGTTTACGAGTGAGAAATACTTTTCACCTATCTCGCCATTTATTTTGGCGAAAGAGAGAGTAAAGAGATAGGTAAGAAAGCGTTAAAATGGATTTTTAAAAAACTCAGCTTATTTATTGGGGGTATTTTTGGGTGTAGACGTATATAAAGGGGTGCATTTAGAAAATGACAATAACGGGGAATAAATCTAGTCTCTATTTAGTACAGGTTCTTGTTTGATCGGAAAATGGGTGGGTGTGCTGAAGTGATTTGCGCTTCAGCCTTTATTTAGTTATAGATAAGTGTTTTACTTAAAAAAAATTAACAAAAAGTCGCGTTTTCAAATAATATAATAATATAATGTGTGTATATAAAATATATCTTTAAATAATTTAATAAGTTAACTTCAATATTTATTATAAAATAAATAATAATATAATACATATCATTGAAAATAAGATTCATTTTCATGTAGGGTGTGATCGAGAGTTTTAAAAAAGGGGGAAAAGGGAAGGAAAATGGAGGAAATATAAAATAATTTCCTTCCTAAGCTTAAGCTTGTCCTCGAGAATTTTTAGAAATGAAATATAGGGAAAGGAAAGGAATTTTTTTTGAGCATTTCCCTTCTACACAATCCCCTTAAAAGTGGGAGAAAATTGAAGGAAATAAAATGTAATAATTTTTTTTGATAAACCTATTTTACACTTAAAATGTAAATTCTTTTTTTCTTTTATTAAGGGTACAAATATAATTCTATATTTTTTTCTTCAATTTCAATTCTAACTCGGGCCACCTCGGAAATAAATTAATTTTATTCTCTTCCCTTCCCTTTCCTTCTCCAACCTTTCCTTCCTTTTCCTTTCTTTTCTCTCCCTTTAATAATATCAGCTCAAGTAATATTATTACACCTCCCATATTTTAGTGGTCCGATCAACCTTGATTGCAACTAGATTTTATATTTCTGAAGTTAACTCAATTGATTTTTGATTAAATTTTTATAAAATTATATTATTATTTTGAAATTTGAAAACTATTATTGGTAATACTCCCTCTGTCCCACTTCAAGGTTCCTACTTTCCCTTTTGGTCCGTCCCACTTCAAGGTTCCCTTTCCATAAATGGAAAGTTTTGAATATATTTATACCCTTATGATTTAATATATTTACAAAAAAATCATTCATTATACCCTTATAAAGTTAACATATTTACAAAAAAATAAATCATTAACTTACTATTCCTCCCACTCATTCTCTCTCCTATTAAACAATTTTAACTTTTACATTCTCTCTCCTCTAATCTTCTACCTATTTAAAAAAAAAAATCAATCATTAACTACTATTCCCTATCCCACATTTAACTTTTACGTTATCTCTCCTCTATTTTAAACAACACAATTTTTTTTCTTAAAAAGCGTGTAACCCACACCAAGGAACCTTGGTATGGGACGGAGGGAGTATTATTTATAATGAATTAAGCAAATCTATGGCAGGAGGAGAAATGTCGAATGTTAGAACATGAATTATAAGATATGTATTATTAGTGAAAGTACTTAATAAAATAGTAATCAATATTATAATGTTTGGTATAAAGTTTAGGATATAACATAATGTGTAGAATTCAATAGAATAAGACTACCATTAAATGATGGGCATAATGGTAATTCCTTATTCATCAATAGGTGTAGTCCCTAAGTAAGGTGCATCTTGAATTCCTTTATAAAGGCCTTTCCATTAGCCTATGAATCCAATTAAGATTGATTGATTTCATATTCTCATTCATAAAGTATATCAAATACAAGAGAACTAAGGGCACTCATTACTTAGAATATCTACACTATCTTCATCCATTTCTTCAGTCATTGTTTGAAGAACAACACAATGGAATCATCAGGTACATGCTTCCGCTCCTCTTTCTTCTCTCTTCTTAATCTAGATATGAGACGGTTTTTGTTTATGGATCATTATGTTCCATCAATTGGTATCAGAGCTACTCATATTCTAAATCAAGTTTGAGTATTATGAAAAGCCTTCATGTTTTATTATGCTTTTAATTCTTGAAAAGATTTCATGTTTATCACGTGTTCTTAAATTTATTACGTTAATCTAATTCAGATTCTAGAGTATTGTGTTAAATTCTGATTATAAAAATTTTGGTTTTACTCAAAAGGTTTTCAATTCTTAATGTAAGATTATCCCATTTTGAACATAGCCACCACCATTGGATGCGTTGTGAGTTTGTTCAAATGCATAGCCACGCATTTAAAAATGTGTTGTGAGTATGCGGATCTACTTGCTTTGGTTGAATATTGATTCACCATTAAGTTAAGGATTGATAGTCAAAATCTGGAAAATTTGACGTTCAGGGGCTGCTCGGCCGAGTACACCCCTTGACTCGGTCGAGCACCCCATTTGTATCAGCACAACGTTTGATTTTTTTTTTGAAAAGGCGGCATCCAACGGTCGTGATGCTCGGCCGAGCACCCTAAGGACTCGGTCGAGCGCAAGAGAGCCGAAAGGGGTGTTCTCTAGAGTCTTTTGCTCGGCCGAGCACTTTCCTTGACTCGGCCGAGCACGACTTATTTGGTGTTTTCTGGAGTCTTTTGCTCGGCCGAGCACTTTCCTTGACTCGCCCGAGCATGACTTATTTTGGCCAGATTTTTAAATTTTTCAATATTTTGCTATTTTGGTCAATTTTCATTCATTATTTGAGTAAAGTATACATTAATTTGTGCCCTAAAGTGTGATTAATTATATGCTTAACAATTTCATTCATTTCTAAACAATATTGTCGCCAAAGTGATTTACGTTGTTAAGATACGAAATTGTAAAGTGATGAATGTTTATATTAATATGTGGTAACATGAATTTCCCAAAGGAGATCTTGTTATTGACTAAATATTTTCATTCATGGGGTAATAATTGAAAAAAATGTTTGGTCATTTTGAATACTTTGAACCATCCCAAAGGAAGACGGGTATTTAAAATGAGTTGTTTATATTCTTTATTCCCGGGTAACAAACACTTTAAATGTTAGGACATTTTTAATACTTGAACCGGCCCAAAGGAAGGCAAGTATTTGAAATGTGTTGTTTAAAGTCATTTATTACCCTAAGATAAATTAATTTGTGAGTCAATTCGCAATTCAAAGATTAGTTTTGATGTCATGTTAATTATCTTTTTGATGGAATTCATTTGATATAATTAATCATTATGTAGTACTTATACATGTTTTGTATTCATTCTTCGTTCTTATTCCCAACAGATTTAATAAACGCTTCATCTGTTAATACTGCTATGAACAATGTTCCGATGCTTTATGGGATTAACTTTAAAACTTGGAAAAATAATATAACGATGATCTTAGGCTGTATGGACATCGATCACGCATTAGGAAAACCAAGTCCCGCTGCTCTCACTAAAGAAAATACCGTTATAAAACGAAAAAATGTTGAGCAATGGGAACGATCCAATCGCGTGAGTCTAATGATCATGGAAAATGCAGTTTCGAAGATATTTTTTGACAATGTCTCTGAGATCGAAAATGCTGAGTTTTTCTTGAATTTTTGTGGAAACTTGTTTCCATACGGTACAAGGGTAACAAAAATCTTTGGGATTACATTATTGAATTATTTCATCTTTCGATCAAACTAAAGGCACTTAAGTTAGAGATTTCGAAAGATTTGCTCGTGCACTTAGTTTTGATCTATCTTCCTCCTCAATTTGGTCCTTTTGAAGTGACCTATAAATGTCAAAAGTACAAGTGAAATATTAATGGATTACTTTCACATATGACATTAGAGGAAGATAGGATGAAATATCTTAAATTACAATGTACTCACTTAGCATTTACTTCTTCTATTGGGATTAAGAGAAGGGGGAAGGAAATTGCGGTTGCAAGTAAGAAGCATAAGGGATAATTTAATGATCATAAAGTCAAGAAATGTTTCTTTTGCAAAGACCTTACTCGCATGAAGAACGACTACCATAAGTATCGCGAATGGAGAATTAAGAAAGGTATGTCATTTGGTCTTGTTTGTACTAAGGCAAATTTGGTTTCAATTCCTTAATACACATGGTGGTTGTATTCTGGTGCAACAACTCACATTAGTTCATGTATGCAGGGTTGCCTGAATTACCGAATCTCCAGTGAAGATGAAAGATTTATCTATATGGGAGCTGGGAATCCGGTGGAAGTTATAGGCATTGGGACATTTAGGTTATTGTTAAGTACTGACTATTATTTTGTATTAAATAATGCATTTCTTGTACCATCCTTTAGGCAAAATTTGATATCAATCACAGTAGTAGATCGGGAAGGTTATTCCTGTTCATTTGGTAATAATAAATGTGATCTTATTTTCAATTCCAAAGTTATCGGTATTAGTACTTTATCTTACAATGACAATTTATATTTACTTCAAATAGTAAATACTATTAATGAGTCCCATAATAATGAAACCAGAGGTACTAAGCGAAAGTTTTCAAGTCTAAATTCTTATAACTTGTGGCATAAGCATTTGGGTCATATCTCCAAAAGGAGAGTTGACAAGCTTGTGTCCAAGGGAATGCTTAACAAACTTGATACTCCGGAAAGGGACATTTGCATTGAGTGCATTAAAGGCAAATTTACAAACATAAAAGGTACTGAATCATTGAGAGCGAATAATCTATTAGAACTTATCCATACGGATATTTGTGGACCATTCACTACCCCTTCATGGAATGGTCAAACATACTTCATAACTTTCATAGATGATTACTCTCGTTATGGATACATCTACCTGCTTCATGAGAAATCTCAATCACTGGAAGTTTTCAAGTCTTATAAGACTGAAGTTGAAAAACAACTTGGGAAGACTATTAAGAACGTTAGATCCGATCGTGGTGGTGAATATTATGGTCGAAATGACGGTTCAGGTGAACAACGTCCAGGTCCTCTTGCTCGCTATTTGGAAGAGTGTGGGATTGTCCCTCACTACACCATGCCGGGCAAATCTAGCATAGTATAGTGGAGAGACGTAATAGAATCCTTAAGGATATTGTAAGAAGTATGTTTCTTGTACTTCTTTACCTCACTCATTATGGGGCGATGCACTGAAAACCGCAATTTACCTACTTAATAGAACTCCTTCAAAAGCTACCGACAAATCCCTTATGAGTTATGGACAGGAAAGAAACCGTCCTTAAATCATCTTCATGTTTGGGGTTGTCCAGCCGAAGCTAGGCCTTATAGACCTAACGAAGGAAAGTTGGACGCTAAGAATGTTAGTAGTTACTTTGTAGGATACTCTCAAAGATCTAGGGGATATAAATTTTATGACCCGAAAACTAGAACCTTTTTCGAGACCGGCAATGCTAGGTTCTTTGAGGATGTTGAATTTAGTGGGATAAAAGGTAATGATTTTGAATTTGAAGAGTTAGAGGAACCACTCTATATTCCTTCAACTTTAGTTTCTGTTGGAAATCAAGTAATTGCACCTGAAATTCAACAAGAACACACAATTCAAAATGATATAGAGACCCCCGTAAATAAATTCAACAACCTCAAAATGAAGATGAACCAGTGCCCTTAAGGAGATCTACTAGAGAAAGAAGAAGTGTTATTCTGAATATTTATGATGTATATCTTGCGAAGAATGAGGACACCTTAGGTTTAGTGGGAGTTGAACTAATCACCTTCCATGAAGCCATTAATAGTCCTAATTCTCATAAGTGGATCAATGCCATTAATGAGGAGTTAAAATCAACGAAAGACAATGATGTTTGGGATCTTGTCCCATTGCCTGAAGGTGTAAAACCTATTGGTTGTAAATGGATATTTAAAACCAAAAGGGATTCGCAAGGTAATGTGGAAAGATATAAGGCACGTCTTGTTGCTAAGGGATTTACTCAAAAGGAAGGCATTGATTATAAAGAAACATTTTTTTTGGTATCTTCTAAAAACTCTTTCAGGATCATTATGGCATTAGTAGCACATTATGATCAAGAGCTTCATTAAATGGATGTTAAGACGGTTTTTCTCAATGGAGACATTGAGGAAACTATCTATATGAAGAAAGCAGAAATGGTGACTGATTCAGATCAAACTAATCAATTATTTTGTAAACTTAAGAAATCCATTTATGGCCTCAAGCAAGTTTCTCATCAATGGTATTTAAATATTTAATCAAGTTATTCTTTCATTTGGTTTTGAAACGAATCTTGGTGAAGATTGTGTATACCATAAGTTCAGTGGGAGTAAATTTATAATTTTGGTCTTATATGTGGATGATATTTTGCTTGCTAGTAATGACATTAATCTCTTAAAGAAAACTATGAAATTTCTTTCAAACAAATTTGAAATGAAAGATCTTGGTGAAGCCTCCTTTGTATTAGGAATCCAAATTTACCGTGATCGCTCACGTGAAATTTTGGGATTATCACAAAAGAGCTATATTGAGAAAGTCTTACAAAGGTTTAGCATGCAAAATTGTAAACCACTTGACACCCCTGTCTCTAAAGGAGATAAATTCAGTTTAAAGCAATGTCCTAAAATAATTTTGAATCCAAGAATATGGAAAATATCCCTTATGCATCGGCAGTAGGAAGCTTAATGTATGCATAAGTCTGTACTCGTCCAGACCTTGCATTTATTATTGGGATGCTTGGTCAATACCAAAGCAATTCAGAAAGAAGAACATTAAGTCGCATCCAAAAGAATGATGAAGTACCTATAAAACATTAAACTACATGCTTATGTATACAAAATCGGATCATTTTGAGATCATTAGGTATTCCGATTCTGTTTTTACTGGATGCAAAGATGTCGAAAGACATCGTATGTTTATATCTCTTGTTGAAGAGAAATAAGTATAAAATGAACAAATAGATATACAACTTATAGGAACAAACTCCATGTTAACGGATCCGTGTTATAAAGCGTTATCTCTTTTGATGTTTCACGAGCATACTGCTCATATGGGTGAAACGACTTTTGATAATGCATAATATAGTGGGAGTTTGTGTTGTGCTTTATTTGCTATTTGTTTTATTCATATTGATCTCATTTGGTTAAGGAGGGCTAGTTGGTGGAATATGTATGTAGATACACATTCAATTAGTAATCCATGCTACACATCTATACTTTGATCTATGTCGTTTAGTCGGATATATATATGTGATTATTGTGGGATGAGTTGCGAATTAATTACAATGACTTCCCCATTAATCCTTATACTTATATGACTAAATGGACGGGATTGGTTTCGAATGACAACAAAGTGCACATAAGGGTTGTCATTTGTGTTATAAATATGATTGAAGAATTTTATTAAGCATGAATATATGTTATTATAATCCAAGTGGGAGATTGTTAGAACATGGATTATAAGACATGTATTATTAGCGAAAGTACTTAATAAAGTAGTAATCAATATTATAATGTTTGGTATAAAGTATAGGATATAACATAATGTGTAGAATTCAATAGAATAAGACTACCATTAAATGATGGGCATAATGGTAATTCCTTATTCATCAATAGGTATAGTCCCTAAGTAAGGTGCCTCTTGGATTCCTTTATAAAGGCCTTTCCATCAGCCTATGAATCCAATTAAGATTGATTGATTTCATATTCTCATTCATAAAGTATATCAAATACAAGAGAACTAAGGTCACTCATTACTTAGAAGATCTACACTATCTTCATCCATTTCTTTAATCATTATTTGAAGAACAACACAATAGAATCATCAGGTACATGCTTCCGCTCCTCTTCCTTCTCTCTTCTTAATCTAGATATGAGACGGTTTTTGTTTATGGATCATTATGTTCCATCATCGAATTCCTTGACCAAAGTGGAAAATATGAAGTCCCAGCACATTGAACAGTTCAAGAAATCTTCATTCCATTTCCAAGTAGTTTCTTTTGCTCCTAATGTGTGTATTTTATTAGAGAAATAAATAAGACTAGACTACACCTACTCTTTCTCTCTATTTCCGGCCAATCTCCCGCCAACATCCAACCACTCTCAAGGTGCCCATCTCCCAGCCTTTAACCTACTTCATTATCTTCGGATCTCTCCAAGCGTTTCTTCCTAACAATCAAACGCAAAACCCTAGGTCATCACCTATGGCCAGTTCACTTCCGTCTCTGGTTGATCCATTTTCGACAACAAAAATGGCACTCCTTCCAATCCAAACAGCCATAGCCATCGTCGTCCCCATCTTCTACTTCTTTGCCTTTATTCCAGATGTGCATGAAGATGGAGGTAGAGAGAGACATGCGCATATCTGTTCAGATCTGGCACCTTAGCCACCGTCGTCTAAGCTCCATTACCGGCGACCTGTTCAGGTCTATGTATATGTGTGTGAGTGAGTGAGAGTGAGAGAGACAGAGCGACGTATGATTGCCAGAGAATACAAGGATGTACTAACTCTGAAAAGTGCCGATCGCACCAGTTACCATATTAACAGTGCATACTTGAGAGAGGATTTCCCAAAATCATAGCATCTATATATATATATACTCCCTCCGTCTCGTTTCAAGCTTCATGATAGACATGGGCAAACCAAAATCGAAACCGGGAAGAACCGGAGAATCGAACCGAAATCGGAACCGTCAGAACCGGAACCGGTAAGAACCGGAACCGAGGTGAACCGAAACCGTCCGGTTCTCGATTCGATCTCGGTTCAGAATTTCTGAAAACCGTGAACCGCCGATTTTAACCGTGGAACCGGAACCGGAACCGGAGAACCGAACCGGAGAACCGGCGGTTTGGAACCGGCTTGAACCGGCGGTTCTAACGGAAATTTAAAAAAAAAAGTCAAAATTTTCAGTTTTTCACAGCTTTTCAGTCCTTTTTCAGTCAATTTTGCCTGTTATTTTTTACTTTTTAGACCTTTTTCAGTAATTAAAAAAAAAACAATCCTTGTTAATTCACCTCCTTACATTTTTTACCTATAAATACAAATTCACCTCATTACATTTTTTTTCACAAAACTCTCTTAACTCTCTCTTAACTTTCACTATCAAAGCTCATTACAAATTCTCAAGGCTCAAGCTCAAATCACTCACCAACATTCATATTTTCAGCCATTATTCCATAATCCATTCTCATTTTCCATATTTTCATCCCTTTTCATACTCACCAACACCATCATGTCTTCTTTCCTTACAAATTTAACAAAAAAAAAATGGGTAGCAAGAGCAAAAACAACCAACTTTCTTCATTTTCTCGACCACCAACACCACCACCACTAAATGATATTCCCTTTTATGATGAGGGAATGTCGGGGATAAATCAATGGGAAAATAATGAAGATGAGGAGGTTCAAGTTGGATACCAACAATTTCCAATACCGCCTTTCAGGTCACAACCACAATTTGTAGGAACTCCAAGTACTGAAGAAAGTGATGCACATAACCTACCACCAGTACCACCACCACCTGCACCAAGAGGAAGGGGTCGCGGTCTTCGTGGAGACGGTCGACAAGGTCAACCGCATGAACCTAAAATTTGTGAACCGAAGTCCCCAATTTTTATTCGTCACTTTAGGAAGGAGCTCGGAGTGGACAAACATGGTGAGGAGGTTTGGAAAGTGATATGTAACTATTGTGAAAATATTTATACTTGGAGGGATGGAAATGGATATGGCATTTATACCAAGCATGTTCGAGTTCATCATCCTACCGAATATGGCACAAATCCAACTCAAACACAACTCCAAGGAGTTTCGACTTCTTCGATAGGTGCTTTAGGTACGTCTTCTTCTTCTTGTCCTAATACATTTCATTATAGTGAACAAAACCGTAGAAGAGGTATGGCAAAATTTGTTTGTGTTAAATGTCTTTCCTTTAGTTTTGCCGATGATGAATTCTATGAAGATTTTGCTAAACTCTCTCTTAACCCCGCTGCAAAAAGAATACCACGTAGAACTCTCACACGTGATATTGTAAAAATAGTCGGGGAATATAAATATGGTTTAATACAAACATTTGCTAATTTATCTCAACAAGTTTCTATTTGTTCGGATATATAGAGTGATAATCGTTGTGAACATTTTTATATGGGAGTAACTTGTCATTGAATTGATAATTCTTGGACCATTCAAAAGAGATTGATTGCATATAGAGATTTTGATGATGAGCATACCGCACACAATATTGCACTTAAACTACAAAGTATTTTACAATAATATAATTTAGTTACTAAAATTTTTTCAATGTCTTTTGATAATGCTAGCTCTAATACTGCAAGTTTACCGGAGCTAATTGATATTTGTAAATCGATATTATATGGTAAATTTTTTCATATTAGATATTTTTGTCATATTTTAAATTTATGTGTGCAAGATGGTCTATCTACTTTACAAGATTCAATTATTTCTATTAAACGAAATATACAGTTTATTATAAGAAAAAGTTCCAATCAAAGGAAATTGAGAGACTATTGCAAGGAAAATGATATCCGTCCCAAAAAATTTTCAAATGATGTTACAACTAGGTGGAATTCTACCTATAAACTTTTAGCGGATTCTTTTGTTTATAAAGAACAAATTTGCTTGTTTTTATCTTCCGTTGGTTACAAATACACCATATTTCCTCATCAATGGAGTGCTTGTGCAAGCATGATCAAATTGTTGAAAAATTTCAAGGATGCCACTGTCATATTATCCGGTACGTATTATCCTACTTTAACTTAGTTGTTGATCATAGTACCATTATTCCGGGTACATTTTGTGAATTTAAAGATGATCCCATAATTTGTCGAGCTATTGTTAGCATGAAGGAAAAATGATTGAAATATTTTGAGACAATTTCAAGTATTTTTTTAATTGCAAAAATTTTAGATCCAAGGGTTAGAATGGATGGTTTGGAACAACTTCTTGCATATTACTATCTCAACTTGTTTGATGCAAATGATCCCCGTTTTCCAAATATTGATCAAATCTTGTCCGATGCGAAAAATGAATTTTTAAATGTTTTTAAAGAGTACAACTCAATTTATGGTGGTGCTAGTACAAGTGAGGCTCCTCCTCCTCAAACTAGCGAAACGGACAACTCTTTTTTGACTTCTTTTTATGGAAATAGAAAACGCTCTAGAGGAAGCGGTTCTAATGCGGAATTTGAAAAATATTTGAACACGGAATTTGAATATGATGATGAGGTTGAATTTAATATTTTACATTGGTGGGCCAAGAGGGCGAGTTCTTTTCCTATTGTTTCTAGGATAGCAAGAGAAATATTTGTTTCTCCCGCATCAACGGTTTCGGTTGAGCACGCTTTTAGCATTGGTGGAAATATTGCGGATCCGCAACGTGTAAATTTAACGGTCGAAATTTTAGAAAATCAAAATTTGTTGAATGATTGGGTCAAAGCGGAGAAAAGATATCAAGAGCCAAAGTTCTCCTCATCCGATGAAGATTTCTTTGATACAACATCGAGAAGTGACGACAACAATGGCCCAATCCTAATGGCCCCAATGTAAGTTGATGTAATTTATATAGTTTAATTTGTATAATATAAATTGTTACTTTGTTTTATTTTATATATTAGCTTTTTTTTTAGATTAGATTGTTATAATTTAAATAAATATTGTAAAATACTAAGAACGAGGTTAAGGCTCCTTATGTCCTCCCTTACTTATAAAAGGATAAGGTTGATTGTCCCCCTCATTGTAACATTTTATCAATTATTAATAAAATTTAATGGTACCGTCCCTTTTTCTTTTATAAAATCTGTTAAAATAATTAGTTTATTATTCATCATTATTCATCTTCATCCAAAATCATTAGATCTTAGCAGTTTTGATGGCTTAAAAAGAGAAGAAAAGGAAAAGGAAGTGACCAAAGTGCACTGACCAAAGTTGCAGGGACCAAAATGAAAAGAAGGAGCAGCAGACAGCAGCAGGCAGAGAAGTTGGGGCGGCCGCACCAAGACTTGGGGCGACCGCAACAACTAAAGCCGTAGAGCTGGGGCGGCCGCACCAAGTTGTTTGGGGCGACCGCACCACCATTTCCTTCCCAAAAAAAAGGGACCAAAACAGAACCGGATAAATCGTGAAATCGGAATCGAAACCGTCAGACAGGCACTGGAACCGGGAACCGGTATTTTGCGGTTCCATCTCGGTTCCCCCTTTCCCGGAATCGAAATCGGCGGTTCGAAACCGAAATCGAAATCGGGAACTGGTTGCCCATGTCTACTTCATGATAGTGAAGGTGGCACGCAAATTAAGGAAAAAGGTAAGTGGAGAAAGTGTTGTGAGTGTAAAAGTAAAATAGGAGAGAGAATGAGTGGAGGGAATAGTAAATTTGAAAAGTGTTGTGAGTATAAAATTGAAATAGGAGAGAAAATGAGTGGGTGGAATAGTAAAGATTCTTTGCCATTTTAGAAAAGGTGAAGCTTTTAACGGGACACCCGTTTTGGCAAAAGGTGAAGCTTGAAATGGGACGGAGGGAGTATATATCAAGGGCGAATCCAGGATTTTCAAATCGCGTGGACTTGGTATTTAAAAAATATTGTAAACAATAATAACAATGAAAAATAACTTTATATATATATATATATATATATATATATATATATATATATATATATATATATATATATATATACAAAAGTTACATATAATCGGTGATTTAAATAATTTTTTTTTTTGAGGTGCCCACCTCAAAAAAAGCTAGATCTGCCCTTGCATCTATATGCATTTCTTCTGTTACCCAATTGACTATTTCCCTGCTCACTGAGAAGAAGGAATGTAAGAAAGACAATGGAGTACAAACATCGAAACACGAATCCACTTCCTATACTACTTGAATTACTTTTATACCTTAAAATATAAGAGTGATCCTAATCTTATACCTATTTATATTCAACTACTTAATAAAATATGAGGTTTTCTAATGAAATTTTCTTATCCATTAATGTATAAAAGTAATTTCAGTCTTATATATTAAGGTATAGGAGCGTACTGATAGGGGTAGTATTGTCTTTTAAGCATCAATGGTTTTCCATCGATTCTTCAATATGACATGTGGCTTTATGAGTTTTTCATCTGGATGAGGGGCCTTAAGGTTCAGGTATAAACGTAATTATAGTTTTATATCTAAGTATAGGATCGAACTGTTTTAATAAAATATGAGATTTTTTTTTTTAAATATGAAAAAATGTCTTAAATTATAAGAGTAATTATAGTATTATACCTTAAGGTATAGAAGCATACTATGATAGAAATAGTCTTGTATTTTTAGCAGAGTTTTCATGAGTGATTCAATATACAATGGAGTTTTATGAGTTTTTCATATTGGTGAAAACCTCCCATTTTATAATACCAACCCCTTCCCGGATTTTTTTTAAAAACAGGTTATCCTCTTTATAAACCAGGAAGGTTTTATTTTTTTAAAAAAAATCATACCAAACAACTTCTTTAGTACTCCCCCTTCTCACTTAAAGACAGGGCCGACCCTTAGTAAAGGCAGGTGAGGCCTGAGCCTTAGGCTCCCAAAATTTTGCACTTTTTAAGGGCCCCAAAATTTAGGGACTTAGTGGTAATATACTAGGAAGTGAGGGGCATCATTGAAAATTAAACTTAAAAGTCAATTGTTATAATTTGGTCAATCCACACAACACGCACAGAAAGATTTTTCACAGCCTCACAAATCACAATTTAACAAAGAAGAGACGAGGAGGAAGAGACGGTCCAGTCCAACGCCGACGGAATTGCGATCGCCACCACCCAGCCTGTGAGGACCCCGACTCGGAACCTAACACGTGTCCCGAGCTGGAGTGTCCCCAAACTAACTCAAATCACCTAAACTTTTTAAAACTTTGATTTAACTTACAAACTTAAACATACTTAACATAACCATTTCAAAATAACTCTACTCCTCTCCACATTGGAGTAAGAGTTGAATAACTTTGAAAGTAACAACCTGTTTTAGTGACAAAAGATTTCGGTTATAAAGTAGAAATTAAGTTTAAAATATATACAAACTCCATAAAGGAATTGTACCAAAAATACACTTTCTACGCCAACCTAAACATACCCCGACAATCCCCAAAATATCACTTCCAAACTCCTCTCCGCCCTTACTTGACCGGTCTGCCTGTCTCGGGATCTAAAAACATTAAAGGGAGAGGGGTGAGAATAAATCTCAGCAAGCTATTATGAATGCAGCAATATGCCAAATAAGATGCAACACATAACAAGTTGCACATAACACATTGAAAAAAATGTAAACACTTTACATTACCTCGGTTTACCTTTTCCCGTCTGAACATTAGTCGTACAACATTGGAGATAAAATCCCAATATTTAGTGAACTGCTTAAGCATTATTCACTTCTTATAAGACCCATTTTTCAGGGAACCATATAAGATAGTAGCAACTCTGTAAGGCTTTTGGCTCAATACAGATGCTATAACCCCGACCTGTGGCCACAGGAGGGGACGGTCACAGGTATAACATAATCCGATCACATTAGGTCACACTTCCATAATTGATCGTATTATGTTATACCCCCAATCATCAGCTGATTAACACAAATTCAAGCACATAATAGTTACTTGAAATAAAATTCACAAAAGGGATAAGCAATATAGCCACATGGTAAAATATACTCATGTTCAACAATATCATAGTGCAACATTTATATAATACACTATGCATAGCACAATCAATGAATATGTATGAAAGTAAGGTAACAAGGTATCCTCAACCAACCCTACATAGTCAATATACAACAATACATGGCCTCTATAAAGACCCAAGCTCCATTTACCAAGTTTGAGTCACAATGGTTAAGTTACCAAACAAGGCTACCAATCGTTTTCCAAGCAATATTTAAAGTACTTCCATAATTTCATTTTTATCAATTAAGATGTCATTGTGTAGCCAAAGTATTCTACTTTAATTTAGGTTAAAGAGGATTCATTTTGGTTCTAGTTTGAATAGGTTTAAACAGCTCTAAAGTTGGTTCAAAGTTACCAGGCCAAGGCACGACTCGTGCCCCAGGGCACGACTCGTGCCCATTTGACCTTCCCCAGAATCATGCGTCCCCAACCAGGCACGACTTCAACTTACCTTTGGTCACGACTCGTCCCACCCTCAGGCACGACTCGTGCCACAGGGCATGACTCGTGACCTGAGCCCAGAATTCAGAACAGAACTATAATTTCATCAATAGCTACACCAAGTTGATCCAAACCAAGTTTCCTCTGTTTTGTGAACATAAAAAGGTTTACTAACTTCATCAATATCATACTAAATCATTCCTAATCACATAGGATAGATTTAATCTATTTAATACTTAGTTGTTTTACTCATTAAACTACCCATTTCATATTTAACCTTTCTATTCCCATTTAAACCATACTCTTTCTTCTTTATCAACCTCCATGAACATCAATCTTATACCTAGGTCACTAAACAATTTCTCTACTCCAAGAAAGTGTCCTAACCACTCAAACAACATTTATAACAACAATATTAACATCAAATATAACATGAACATTTATTTGAAGGAAAGTCATAATAACTCACCTTAGAAATATGAGATGGATTAAGGATTTTCATAGCTTGATGTGCTCTCCTAGTTGCCCCGAACACGAAAGTACAATCGGATTGCCAAATGGAGAAGAATTGAATGCCCTAGGAACTTGAAAGGGGAGGTTTTCATGGAAGAGCTTCCATGAAGATTTTTGAGAGGAAGGAAGAAGAAAATGATGAGGGGAAAATGGGGAGGTATGGGAGGGTTTGAAAATAGGGGAAGTGATGAGGGAAAAAGGGGTCATGGCCCCCCATGACTTCATTAAAGGAAGTCTTCCCATAAAAGACAATTAGGTCCTCCAAGGTTTAGGATATAACAACAATCACCTTAACTTCTCTCTTTTACACAAGACAACCTAGCTATTTATATTTTATTTATTTCCAATTACTATATTTCAACAAAATACTTTAACTTATTCCCATTTAATCCTAAGGCCTTAAAAATTATTTCCCCACCATCTTACTTAACATAAGAAATCAAAGACATAAAATGAGCACATAAGGTCAACAATAATATAAAAAGCATATAATATGATCCTAAAATAGTGCCTAGGGTTAGGGTCGTTACACTCACTCCCCCTTAAAGAAAATTCGTCCCGAATTTTAAAAGGACTTACTTGGATGCTCAAACAACCAAGGGTATTTCGCTCTCATTTCCGACTCTAGCTCCCACGTTGCTTCCTCAATGGTATGATTCTTCCATAGGATCTTCATTACCGTAATGCTCTTAGTCCTCAACTCCTTAACCTGGAACTCCAAGACTCTCAATGGTTCTTCAACATAAGACATATCCGCTTGAATCTCATCGGGAGGAGAACTCAATATATGGGAGGGGTCATGACAATACTTTCTCAACATTGAAACATGAAACACATCATGAAGCAAAGAAAAGGATGGAGGTAACGATAACCGGTAAGCCAAATCCCCAATCTTCTCTAGAATCTCAAACGGACCAACGAACCTCGGAGCCAATTTACCCTTATTACCAAACCTTTTAATTTTCGTCCTCGGAGAGACTTTCAAAAACACGAAGTCACCCACTTGAAAAGATAAGTCCCTCCTTCTATTGTCGGCGTAGCTTTTCTGTCTACTCTGAGCCGTCTTCAATCTATCACGAATCACCTTGATCTTCTCCGTCGAATCTCTAACCAAATCCGGGCCCCAAAGCCTTGCTTCACCAACCTCATCCCAACACATCGGAGATCTACACTTCCTACCATACAACGCCTCATACGGAGCCATCTCAATGCTAGACTGATAACTGTTGTTGTAGGCAAACTCAACTAACGGTAGATGATCTTCCCAAGACAATTGAAAATCCATCACACAAGCCCGTAACATATCCTCAATTATCTGAATGGTTCTCTCGGACTGACCGTCGGTTTGAGGATGAAATTCCGTGCTAAAACATAGCTTAGAACCCAAGGCTTCATGCAATGCTCTCCAAAATCTAGAAGTGAATCTCGGATCTCTGTCGGAAATAATACTAATCGGAACCCCGTGAAGTCTAACAATCTCCTTCATATATAACTGAGCTAACTTCTCCATCGAGAACTTGGTTGACACCGGAAGAAAATGAGCCGACTTTGTCAATTTATCCACAATAATCCAAATAGCATCCATCATCTTCGCAGTAAGAGGCAAACCCAAAACTGTGAGTACGCCAATCTAATTCTCAACCTTTCCAGATGCATTTTAATATGATAAAATTGCATTAAGGGGCGTTTTGGTAAATTCCCGGTCCATTCCGAGACTTCCAAAAACATTTCATAAGTTTCTCGCTAAGGAAGTATTTTTTAGTATTTTTCCCGGACAAAAGGACCTACAAGGAATTATTGGCTTTGGACCTTTAAGGAATTAGCCCGGAATGTTCTAGGACCAGTTTCTGGCGCCAGAAATGGTTATTGATTCGTCCCATCGTGCGACAACTTGAGGCATGGAAAAGCGATACGTTGGGTCGTGCGACATCATAATCCAATTTCCAAATCTACGTTTAAATAGCTAATTCTGTCATTTGGAAAAGGGGGGGATCACACACATCACACACAGACCTTCTCTCTTTCTCTCTCAAGACGTAAACACCTCTCTCTCTCGCTCCTTTCTCTCTCTAAACGCAATTGCCCTCCCTGCGTCGTCTTCTTCCTCAATCCAAGCTCTCTCTCCGGCCAAACCTTCACCAATCCCCTCTCCGATCTCAAAACCAACCGGCGACCTTCAATCCAAGCCTATCACCGATCCAATTTCCCTCACATCCAAACCAAACCAACAAACCGCTTCTTCAACAGAGTTCCTTCCCTCCCAGCCACGGCCGTCGCCTCCTTCTCACCTCAATAGTCTATAAACCAGCCGGAGTTATCACCACTACCGCTCCGCCAACCACAGTCATCGCCATCTATCAATTTCCCCCCAAAACCGATCACCTCCTTCCCTGTTTACAGAGCCCTAAGCCATTCACAGCCATCGCCCCCCAAACAACACCAACCATAGCCATCGTTGTTCCATATCCACACCAAAAACCTCCCCAAAACCATCTAAGCCCTTCCCCTGCTTCCAAAGTTCAAGTCCGTTCCAAGCCCTTGCCCAAACGCACGTACTGGAACTGCCAAGCTACTCAATCTGGGATCTGAGCTCGTTCTGTTCTGAAGCTGATTGAAGGCCCTCTATACCGACGTGGTATAGAGAGCGTGGACTACAAGGGTAACTCTCCTTTCTTCTCTCTCGCACAAGCTGTTAATTCTACTCAGTTCGATGTAATGGTTCAATCCTAAAACCGCAATCTCTCTGTTTAAATATTAGCTTCTGTGATCTGCCTGTTGGTTTGTGTGAATTGTTTGGTTCCAAATCACTTGCCTGGTGTATGATGTTTGTTGATTAAACTTCAAATTGGATGTGGATCATTCATATCCACACTCATTTGAAGTAAATTCGTGTGGATCCCTATGTTTAAGTTCAGGCTGTGTTATTGATATTCTGGCTATTTGGTGTTGTTGATAATATGGCTATTTGGTGTTGTTGATACTATGGTTGTTTGGTGTTATCGGTATCCTGATCATTTGGTGATTGTTGTAGTGTGAGTTCTGTAAAACCTCTGCAAAGGGCCTTGTTGTGTCACGCGACACAACTGAACCCTCAGGTCATGTGTCACGTGACACAATGAATCCTATGCAGCAGGTTCAATTTCAGTTGTAAGTCCTGTTCCTCCTCGTTGTAAAGTGGGATGTGGCCTCCCAGAGTGATTGGCTCACAAATTGTATTTCCCCCTGTTGAGCAATAAAACAAAGCATTGATTTGCATTTTAATACATATCTTGTCATACACACTTTGCACACACATTTGAATGAATTGGATGTTGAACATTGAAAGACTCGTCCACGGACGAGGCGTGTTGGGTGAACTCTCGGTTCTTCCCAACACGTAACCTGACCCCCGAACCCATTTTCTCATATTAAAAAGGTTTTCAATGTTTCCTCTAAAACGGCGTGGCGACTCCTTTATTTTATTTTTCGGCGAGCATTCATTCAGAAACGAAATCCATCGAAATCCCTTCCCATTTCCACTCCGGAATATCTAATGGTTGAAGTAGTCCCGCCGGTCTCTGATATTCTGCCTTTATTTGTTGACAAGTTAAACACTTAGACACATAATTCGCAATTTCCCTTTTCATCCCATTCCACCAATATCCCCGTTTCAAGTCTTGATACATTTTCGTACTACCCGAATGAATCGCAAACTTGGACTTATGACCATCCTCTAGAACACGCCTCTTGATTTCCAGTGATGAAGGAACACAAATTCTTCCTTGGAAGGTTAAAATCCCATCTCTATTCAACGCGAATTCCCCGGCTTTTCCCTCTTGCACTTGATCTAAAATTTTCTTCAACTCCGGATCACTTTGTTGAGCTTCCTTCAAATCTCCATACAATATAGGAACGGCTCGTACATTCGCAAGTATTACTTCACTCCTCAACTCTTGGGTACTCAAAGCTGTCACATAAGCCTTTCGGCTAATCGCATCCGCCACAACATTGGCCTTCCCTGGATGATATGAAATTACACAATCAAAATCCTTCAAGAACTCTAACCATCTTCTTTGTCGGTTATTCAACTCCTTTTGGGTAAACAAATACTTCAAGCTCTTATGGTCGGTGAAAATCTCAAATCTCGCCCCATAAAGATAATGTTTCCACTTATGCAATGCAAACACAATCGTCGCCAATTCCATGTCATGAGTAGGGTAATTTTGTTCAGCCGGTGATAACTTCCTAGAGGCATACGCAATCACTTTCCCATTTTGCATTAGTACACATCCCAATCCCACCTTCAAGGCATCACTATAGATAACAAAATTCTCACAACCATCCGGAAGGGTAAGAATAGGAGCCGTTGTCAACCTCTTCTTCAACTCATTGAAACTTGCTTCACACTTGGAATCCCATACAAATGATACATCTTTCCGAGTCAACATTATCAACGGAGTAGCAATCCGAGAAAAAACCTCAATAAACCTTCGGTAATACCCCGCCAAACCAAGAAAGCTACGAACTTCAGTCACAGTCGAAGGTTGCTTCCAATTAACCACGGCTTCGATTTTTGAAGGATCCACGGAAATTCCCGATCTCGACACTACATGCCCCAAGAAAGAAATCTGCTCAAGCCAAAACTCGCACTTGCTGAACTTGGCGTACAACTGCTTCTCACGAAGAACTGACAAGACAATCCTCAAATGATTTTCATGCTCCTCTCGGAACTTAGAATAAACAAGGATGTCATCTATGAATACCACCACAAAGCTGTCAAGATAAGGCTTGAAGATACGGTTCATCATATCCATGAATACGGCCGGAGCATTAGTAAACCCGAAAGGCATCACAACAAACTCATAATGACCATATCTCGTTCTGAAAGCTGTTTTTGCAATATCATCCGGTCTAATCTTCAACTGATGGTATCCGCTTCTCAAATCAAGTTTATAGTAGATAACGGAACCTTGAAGTTGGTCAAACAAATCATCTATATGCGGAAGAGGATATTTATTCTTTATGGTGGCTTGGTTCAACAAACGATAATCAATACATAATCTTAAGGTACCATCCTTTTTCTGAACAAATAAAACCGGTGCTCCCCAAGGTGACACACTTGGGCGAATAAAACCTCGGTCTAACAATTCTTGTAACTGAACCTTCAACTCTTTTAATTCAGCCGGAGCCATTCTATAGGGTGCTTTAGAAATAGGTGTGGTACCAGGCACTAGGTCAATACCAAATTCTACCTCACGATCCGGAGGCATAGAGTACTCACTTGAAAACACATCACTAAATTCATTAACAATCGGGACATGAGCTAATTCGGGGGACTTCTTATTTGAATCTACCACATAAGCCAAGTACCCCGCACACCCCTTAGATAGCATTTTTCTAGCCTTTAAAGCAGAAATAACATGCAAACCGAACATAGATTTGTCCGCATCAAATATAAAAGTAGGCACATCAGGCATAGCAAATGAGACTCGCTTTCTACGACAGTCTACCAAAGCATGACACTGACTCAACCAATCCATCCCAAGGATCACATCAAAGTCACGGATTGGTAACTCGACCAAATCCACCGGCAATACATGCCCATATATAGTCACATCACAACCATGATATATCAAAGAAGATGCGAGGCACTCTCCTATAGGAGTAGAGACCTCCAACACATAAGGCATAGATTCAGGCAATTTATGCAATGAAAATGCAAAATGAGATGCCACAAAAGAATGGGAAGACCCGGGATCTATAAGAATGCGAGCCTTAACTCCTGAGACAGGGACTATACCTCTAATGACCGCATTAGGATCGACCCCTCCTCCACCCAAGGCGAACACTCGACCTTGCACTCTCTCCTTGGGTTTCCCATCGATATCTCTCTTCACACCACTACCTTGTCCCCCTTGTTCGCTACCCGAAGCTTGCTTCCTTTGCCACTTGGGACAATTCTTCCGAAAATGGCCTGTTGCCCCACACTCTAAACATTTGCCTTGCTTGCTCCAACACTTATCCTCTGAATGTCCTGGCTTCTTACAATATCCACACAATGCCTCATACTGACCTGGAGTTGAACTGTTTGTCGGAGTTGCCACATTTCCTCCTCTGCCTGCTCCCGAAGCTGATGCCCTTGATTGCCCTCTATTCTGCCCCGAACCTTGACCTTGGAACCTATTCCTACTTCCACCTTTGGATTTACTACGATGCTCTTCAATATCATTCTCAATCCGGTACGCCATATTCACGGCCGCTTGATAGTTGATGAAGTCACGCGTCAATAACTGCTTCTGGAACTCCACCCTTAAACCTTTCACGAACCGGTAGATCTGCCTCTCTTCTTCCAACACCAAATGAGGACAATAGCGGGTTAACTCTGTAAACTTGGCTGAATACTGTGCTATGGTCATTGTCCCTTGCTCCAATTTCAAGAACTCTACTTTCTTCTTATCCCTTGTAACCATTGGAATAAAATGATCCCGGAACTTGAGTGTGAAATTCTCCCAAGTCTGCGGTGTAAGGTCTCGATCCCAGCCATTCTTCACTACTTGCCACCAATGCTCAGCCGGTCCCTCTAACTTGAAAACAGCGCATCTCACATTTTCTGCATCCGAACTCTCCATTGCCGCGAAAATCTTATTCATAGCTTCAAACCATCTCTCCGCCTTCATCGGATCCGGATCTCCGTTGAAACTAGGGGGAGACATCTTCACAAATTTCTCTAGGCCATGGTTCCCTTGCCTACCTTCTGGTTGCTGTTGTTCCCTACCTTGATTCTGATTTGCCATATTCTGAAGAAATACTCGAAACATATCCATCATTTCGGCATTCGGATTACCAACAGTGCCCAAAGCCTGATCCTGATCGCCATCATTTCCCGCCATTAGAACAAACTCCTGCATTAAACACTCGACGTCAGTTATCGCACACTCTCACTCAGCTAGACTCTACCCAAGAACTCTAACCGAGCTCTGATACCAACTGTGAGGACCCCGACCCGGAACCTAACATGTGTCCCGAGCTGGAGCGTCCCCGAACTAACTCAAATCACCTAAACTTTTTAAAACTTTGATTTAACTTACAAACTTAAACATACTTAACATAACCATTTCAAAATAACTCTACTCCTCTCCACATTGGAGTAAGAGTTGAATAACTTTGAAAGTAACAACCTGTTTTAGTGACAAAAGATTTCGGTTATAATGTAGAAATTAAGTTTAAAATATATACAAACTCCATAAAGGAATTGTACCAAAAATACACTTTCTACGCCAACCTAAACATACCCCGACAATCCCCAAAATATCACTTCCAAACTCCTCTCCGCCCTTACTTGGCCGGTCCGCCTGTCTCGGGATCTAAAAACATTAAAGGGAGAGGGGTGAGAATAAATCTCAGCAAGCTATTATGAATGCAGCAATATGCCAAATAAGATGCAACACATAACAAGTTGCACATAACACATTGGAAAAAATGTAAACACTTTACATTACCTCGGTTTACCTTTTTCCCGTCTGAACATGAGTCGTACAACATTGGAGATAAAATCCCAATATTTAGTGAACTGCTTAAGCATTATTCACTTCTTATAAGACCCATTTTTTAGGGAACAATATAAGATAGTAGCAGCTCTGTAAGGCTTTTGGCTCAATACAGATGCAATAACCCCGACCTGTGGCCACAGGAGGGGACGGTCACAGGTATAACATAATCCGATCACATTAGGTCACACTTCCATAATTGATCGTATTATGTTATACCCCCAATCATCAGCTGATTAACACAAATTCAAGCACATAATAGTTACTTGAAATAAAATCCACAAAAGGGATAAGCAATATAGCCACATGGTAAAATATACTCATGTTCAACAATATCATAGTGCAACATTTATATAATACACTATGCATAGTACAATCAATGAATATGTATGAAAGTAAGGTAACAAGGTATCCTCAACCAACCTTACATAGTCAATATACAACAATACATGTCCTCTATAAAGACCCAAGCTCCATTTACCAAGTTTGAGTCACAATGGTTAAGTTACCAAACAAGGCTACCAATCGTTTTCCAAGCAATATTTAAAGTACTTCCATAATTTCATTTTTATCAATTAAGATGTCATTGTGTAGCCAAAGTATTCTACTTTAATCTAGGTTAAAGAGGATTCATTTTGGTTCTAGTTTGAATAGGTTTAAACAGCTCTAAAGTTGGTTCAAAGTTACCAGGCCAGGGCACGACTCGTACCCCAGGGCACGACTCGTGCCCATTTGACCTTCCCCAGAATCATGCGTCCCTAGCAAGGCACGACTTTAGTTTAACGTTGATCACGACTCGTCCCACCCTCAGGCACGACTCGTGCCACAGGGCACGACTCGTGACCTGAGCCCAGAATTCAGAACAGAACTATAATTTCATCAATAGCTACACCAAGTTGATCCAAACCAAGTTTCCTCTGTTTTGTGAACATAAAAAGGTTTACTAACTTCACCAATATCATACTAAATCATTCCTAATCACATAGGATAGATTTAATCTATTTAATACTTAGTTGTTTTACTCATTAAACTACCCATTTCATATTTAACCTTTCTATTCCCATTTAAACCATACTCTTTCTTTTTTATCAACCTCCATGAACATCAATCTTATACCTAGGTCACTAAACAATTTCTCTACTCCAAGAAAGTGTCCTAACCACTCAAACAACATTTATAACAACAATATTAACATCAAATATAACATGAACATTTATTTGAAGGAAAGTCATAATAACTCACCTTAGAAATATGAGATGGATTAAGGATTTTCTTAGCTTGATGTGCTCTCCTAGTTGCCCCGAACACGAAAGTACAATCGGATTGCCAAATGGAGAAGAATTGAATGCCCTAGAAACTTGGAAGGGGAGGTTTTCATGGAAGAGCTTCCATGGAGATTTTTGGGAGGAAGGAAGAAGAAAATGATGAGGGGAAAATGGGGATGTATGGGAGGGTTTGAAAATAGGGGAAGTGATGAGGGAAAAAGGGGTCATGGCCCCCCATGACTTCATTAAAGGAAGTCTTCCCATAAAAGGCAATTAGGTCCTCCAAGGTTTAGGATATAACAACAATCACCTTAACTTCTCTCTTTTACACAAGACAACCTAGCTATTTATATTTTATTTATTTCCAATTACTATATTTCAACAAAATACTTTAACTTATTCCCATTTAATCCTAAGGCCTTAAAAATTATTTCCCCACCATCTTACTTAACATAAGAAATCAAAGACATAAAATGAGCACATAAGGTCAACAATAATATAAAAAGCATATAATATGATACTAAAATAGTGCCTAGGGTTAGGGTCGTTACACAGCCACCGCCATCCGCCGCACCATTTTTGACAAGGTATTTCGATTCTCTGATTCTCTCCCTTCATAGACTTTTTCTCTCTCTCTCTCTCCCTCTCTCATCTTAAATCCTCCAAATTAGGAAATTTGATTTAGGGTTAAATAATTTATTTTATCGTATGTTATGTCCATGATTTTGTTAAACATATTTTGTCAAAAAGTTAAGTATTAATCTGTTTGCTTGTTAATTATATATCTATAAATACTTAGTTGTGCAAACATATTTGAAATTTGATATCTTAAGAAATCGGGCAACTGTATTCAAACTGTTCCAATTGCGGGGGTAGGAGTTGGCAAATGTGTTATTGCAGATGATGAAGATGGGTCTAGGAAACTTATTGCTGTGGCAACATCATCTAAGGTATGTGAACTTTCTTAATACTTAATTAAGGTAGAGGGTGGTTAAGAACTTCTTGTTGTTTCTCGTGCCTCATCTTCTAAGCTTTGTTGAGTTGTGATGCTAGGTGGTATTAGTGATCAGTGGTATATCGTATATAGTACATTAAAAAGGGATAAGCCTTGCAATGTAGGACTGTTTCTTTTTGAAAATATGATTAAATATGAATAACATTTTTTCTGGAAATATCATATGGTTTATTGGAGGTTAGATTTAATAGGAAATCTACATTCTATTGCCTGTTATCTGACAAGAGGAGTCTTCGTAAAATTGAAATTATTGCTATCAGAACAGTGAAGGTCCCATCCAAATTATCGGTCTAGGGTCCCGAATATCACAGGGCCGGCCCTGCTTAAAGATGAGAAGATATGTGATTTGACCATATACACAAGTTAAGAAAAATAATAAACAATTAATTAATTCTCTAAGTTTTCTTTAAAAAAAAAAAATCTAACACATGGATTCAAATTAGATGAGAAATGAATGCTAGTATAAGTAGTTTAATAGAAGAAATGACATTTTAAATGGTAAAGCTAAGTTTTCAAAAATGCAATGGCCACTTGTCTATAATACAATACACATCGGATTTAACAATTTGTAATTGATGGTATAAAAAACGGCTGATATTGAATCTAGAAAATTGATCTGACGGCCTGAATTAATCCAAATATTTCACATTCACACTCCCAATTTTATATCTTCCCACCTGCTCCTTCCAAACCTGTCTTTTAATTTTGCCCCCACAACATTTTATTTACAACATGGATTTTTTTTTTTACTTTTTGTATGATAATAAATAAAACTTAATTTAGATTACTTTTTTGGGATATAATTTTTTTTTACTAGCACGACGATTTGAATTAAATAAGAAAAAAATAAATTTAGTAAAACTGCGAGTGGGTAGGTGTTACTCCGTGCCTTTGGCAAGGGGGTTTGTACTAGTAGTGTCACAATGCTACATCATAATATAACATTCAATAAATATTTCCTCTTTTCCATAGACATAGTTTCACTTTGTATTCTATTTTTTATTATATAAAAATCGCATTTTTAAATTTGAATAATTAAAATAAGTAATTTATTAACTTTTGAGTATGGATATACTCCCTCCGTCCCATTACAAACCACAAATATTCCTTTTTTTCCGTCCCATTACAAACCACAAATTCACTATTTCCTCCACTCATTCTCTCTCCTATCATTATTTTAATACTCACAACACAATTATAATTTACTATTCCCTCCACTCATTCTCTCTCCTATTTTACTTTTACACTCATAATATTTATATCATTATTTTTTTCCTTAATCTCCGCATAAACAGTAAATTTCCTCTTTCTACCGGGACGGAGGGAGTATATGATGAGCTAAAATTATTGGTCCTTTATGATTCTTATATTTATGAGGGGTATTAACGGAAAAAAAATATCACTAAATTGTTTGAAAAAATCAAATGAGAAAATGTATATCGAGGTAGGGAATATAGATTTGATACTTTCTTCTCTATATCTCATAATAAGTATCACATACTCCCTCCGTCCCAGCGAAAGAGCCATTTATTTTCTTTTTGGGCGTCCCATTTAAAAAGCCACTTTCCCAAAAAGGAAACCTTAAATCACTATTCTCTCCACTCATTCTCTCTCCTACTTTACTTTTACACTCACAACATTATCTTTCTTACATCACCTCCCACTCATTCTCTCTCCTATTTAATTTTTCATACTCACAACATTTAAACTTTTTCTCTTTCCTACATCACATTTCTTATTTTGCGTGTCGGACAAATTTACCGACTCTTTCGCTGGGACGGAGGGAGTACTTAACTTTTTAATCACCTTAATTTAATTTTGACCACAATTACTCAAATTAACTATTCTCATGAAATCATAAAAATTGTTAATGATAATTTTAGTAGAGAATCAAATACTACAATTTTTAGAATTTTATGTAGATAATTAAATCGTCATTACATTTAGGTCAAATTTTAACTAAGTTGACCAAAAAGTAATCCGACATTTATTTCGGGATTTCGGGACGAAAAGATAAGAGAAATTAAAGTTAACACTTAACTAGACAATCATTTTAAAAAGTACAAAAACTTCTTAGGACATTTTTATTGAAGCACATTCCCTTTTCACATTTCACATTTCACATTTGTTATAAGCCAATATGATAAATAAATTAAAATTCCACGTGTCACATAATTATGGGTGGAAACATGACCTGATCATCCAACTTGTCAAGAACTCAAAACCATTGGCCAATGCCATATCCACAGCCAGATAAGATGCTGACTGTACTCTCACTCTAAATCACACAAACAAAAATCTGGTAATTACACACACTTCACATATAATCCACAAATTCCCTATCTATCAGACCATCACTTTGCCATATAATCAAATTTAAAACAACTCAAGATAAACTATCAGACCGAGAAGATGGCTCAAGCTATGGCTTCAATGACTGGCTTACGTGGCTCTACTCAGGGCATGTTGGATGGCTCCATCCGCTTGAGCTCAGCCAGCCATGGACGGGTTGCCGTGCCACGGTCCGGGTTCGCTGTTGTCAGAGCTCAGCAGGGTTCAGTTGAGCCGGAAACTAGCCGCCGTGCTGTACTGGGTCTGGTTGCCGCAGGACTAGCATCTGGGTCTCTTGTTAAATCTGTTCTTGCTGAGGCTAGATCGATCAAGGTGGGCCCACCTCCACCACCCTTCGGTGGACTACGTAAGTCTCCCACCCTTCTTCCATCACATCTTTTATATTGAATGATCAATAATTTTCTGCCTCCAGTAAAGTAGGAGTATAGAAAAGACATGTTTCAAGTATAGCTATATTTAATTGACGGATTTGGGGCATGTCCAATGCATAGAAGTCCAAATAAAATGTAACTCATTGATAACATGTATCTCATGTTAGTATACATGATATCTCACATCAATAAAATGATACACATAATATATAATACTAACTCATGTTACTATAAAATGTATCTCATCTAACATAAAAGTCAAACTTTTATGCCTTCGGACCATATTTAGTTGACTTATTCCTAGAATTTGAGCATGACCAAAATGTGTGTATGGCAGCTGGGACTGAAAACGCAGATGAGGCCAGAGATACTGACCTACCATTGAAGAACAGGTTCTACCTTCAACCCCTAGCCCCAACAGAGGCAGCATCAAGGGCCAAGGAATCAGCAAAGGAGATTGTTAATGTCAAGGAGTTTATCGACAAAAAGGCATGGCCATATGTCCAAAACGACCTTCGTCTTAAATCATCTTACCTTCGTTATGACCTCAACACCATCATCTCAGCCAAGTCTAAAGACGAGAAAAAGTCACTCAAAGAACTTACCGGAAAGCTTTTTCAGGACATCAACAATGTAAGTCATTCGGTCAACCTTCCGCTTTCCAAGAACTTCCCCTGCCCTTCATACTTGATTTTTGACTGATTTTTCTCATTTTGTTTCGTTTTCATTTCAGCTGGATTATGCAGCAAAGATTAAAAGTACCCCTGAAGCAGAGAAGTACTACACTATAGCTGTATCTACCCTCAATGATGTTATAGCAAAGCTTGGTTAAATCAACTTAAATTCAATATCTATTATGTTCTAGCAAAGCTTGGTTAGATCAACTTCAATATCCACTCTTATTACTGAATGTTTATGGAATATCTGTCTTCTTTTCACCCCATTTCTGTTTCTCTTAATCTTCCAGCACCAATACTTCAAAATCTTCTTTAACTACATCAGTAAATGCTATATTTTCCGCTCCAATTCAAAGCCCTAACCTTTTCCCAATTCCAGATACTCAGCAACGTAGTGATTCTAACAAACTCAGTTCCCAAATCCAGAGATAATACAAAGAAAAAAATGACCCAACTTTGTATATCTGATACCAGTTAACAGCACAATACGCTGACACAACCGTAATATTCTCCCTTTTCTTGTCCACATCATTTAAGTTCAGGATTTTAGGGGTTTCCACAAATTATCTCTCCCAACAGTGAGAACTTCACAAAATGATCAATGACAATCAGGTAATTCAAGAATTTGGCTAGGGATAGGGTTCTTAACGTGGTACTTATGAGCTACATAGGTGATTTTAGGATTTTTTTTGATACTAGAAAAAATTAAAAAATATGATGACACCTAATCACGACTACCTTCCAGAGTAGTAAGCTCGTGAGCTTCTCCAATAAAAAGGAAACGATTAATATCAGATGGCAGAAAAAGTGCATTACCAAATATTGTAAATTGACATATATAATATCAAAGAAACAGTCAAATGTCAAATGCTAACAGCCTAACATAAGTAAGGATAAATACGAAGTTCAAATATTTGTAAAGCAAGAGGACACAATTTAGTCCGTGCCAATTACCTAAATTAAAAAGTCGTAAATATTTACTTTTTCTTGAATAATGGAACTGAGGAGCTCGTGTAAAAGATTGACCCGACCTGGTTTTATCCTTGCTGGTTCAGCAATTCCTTCTCTGCTTTCATTCCTTTGAAAGTTACTAGACTGGGTCGCAACTCGTAGAATTTCTTCGTAATCATGCACCCTTCTTTGGACAGTGTTTTTACCATGTATCCATCTTTCATATTGTATGAAAATACCATCTTCTCCTTCAACCAGAACCATATAATGTGATACTCGGCACTTAAAGGAACCAAATCAGCCTCCAGATATCCATTTTTATTAATGAATGATAATGGAATAACTGTTTTCTTTCCGCTCCACTTCTGCGTTTTGTAATCTTCTAGCACCAACACTTGGAGTTCTTCTTTAACTATTTCAACAAAAGCTAGTTTCCCGCTCCAATTTAAAGCCCAAACCCTTTCCCAATGTTTGAACAGATGGTTTGGCAAAGTATTTATTGTAAAACACTCAGTTCTTAAATCCATGGATACCACTTCGCACGAAAACTTTGATCCATCTTTATATAGCTGATAGAAGTGAACAGCAGAATCCGTTGACATAACTGTAATGTCCACCCTTTTCTTGTCCATGTCATTTAAGTTTGGGATTTTGAGGGGTTTCCATGAATTATCAATCCCAACTGTGAGAACTTCACAAAAAGCTCCATTACAATCAGCTTCATCATCATATGTGGATACCATCTTATACTCGCGGGTAGATCGAACAAAATTGAATGTCATAGGAAGCTTAGTCTTTTTTGGATCAGGCAATTCAAGAACTTGGCAAGTGGTAGGGTTCTGAATGTGATACTTATGAGTGACATTACTCTTCTTAAGTAACAAGCCATCACAACCACAGATCAACCCAAATGTTTCATGAGTCGAAGGAGTCGGACTCGGATTTATTTTACCTAAAAAGGTTTTGACAGTGCCCCGGTGCATATGACTTTCAATAAAGTAGCGATCTTGAACTATTGCATACCAATGCTTGCATACAAGTTGAAATTTTACCAAAACCTTCACTGGCAACCAGCTCAGAATCTCAATAATTATTTCAGGGGGAAGTGTTGTTCGAGTGACATGAAGATAAATTTCCTTTTGGTCTTTCTTCCCACAGTCAGTCTCTTTGTTATTCAAGTCCTTGGGGAGAGATATAGTTTGCTTAGTAGGAGAGGAAGTCTTCTTTCTATTCTTGGAAGGTTCAATGCTCTGCAACGAATTCCTTTTTGAGCAACCTATAGATAGGCATACCGAATTCCCCATTTGGGGGTACGTTTTAGAATCTGCGAATAAAGGAAGAAATTAAATAACACGTCTCTTGACATGACCCATTATTCTCCCATTCCCCAAGGTATTTCTTGATTTTTTTTTCTTTCCACTGTAAAGTGTAATTTATCCGGGATGGAGCTATTCAAACTAATAACTAATGACCCTGTTAATCTAATGCTCTGAGATATGGTGAAGCAATTAGGAGTAGGAAAACATGCAGCTTTATGTAGTCTTTCAGACTTTGGAGAATGGAGTTCAAGTCTTGGAAATTAAAATGGATCTCTATTTCAACTTTTGAACTGCTTGAATTCCAATTATAAAGGTTAAGTTTCATCCTTCCAAAGATGGAGTAAATTATAGCTTGGCAAAAAGAGCATCAATGAGCTCTCAAAATGGCGGATTGATATGGAAGGAAATGTTTAAACATTTTACATATGCAAATTCATCAATATAAAAATGTGATGGTTGTATGGTGCCAAACAGCATCAAAGACTGCAAGCGCAACTGGCAAAGGGCCAAGTGTTTACTTGACTCAAATTTTGTATCGGTGACAAACAAGAGGGGGGGGGGATTCCTGAAATCAATAGACCAACAACAACAACAACGCCTTAATCCCAAGATGATTTGGGACGGAACATGAACCGTCGTACATATATATATATACATACATACATACACATATATACATAAACTTGTGAAAACTAAGAAAATATTTAAAAGAAGTAACAAGTGTGACAAAAATCAATACACCAACAAGCAACACAAAATCATTGGATAGTAGCAAAACGTAGAATTCACAATGCAAAGTTGTAGACACGAATTTTATGATGCATAAGGTATTTTGTTTGATTAAAATATGCTAGCCATGCACCCAACATGACGATTAATTAGAGTTAACAGCAGAAGAATTCTTTAATCATTACCACATAGCTCATCATTTATCTATAAAATATCACCTGTTTGTATATACAGTATGTTTTGATAATCCAAGCATCCGCCCACTAAAAGGATGAAAGTAAGACACCAGATCAATCTTAATTCTTAACTAATAACTATAACACCCATATATAGTCATCTATTTAATGACACTTGCTTCCGTTAAATCTATAAGAAGACACCAATTCTCACTCGCTCTTACTAATAAACATTTCCATATGCTAAACCAAACGAGTAGAGCACAAAATCGCTATCTTTAAACTAGGTATTTTTTTAATCAAGGATTTTGACACTTGCCACCTTTGATAAAAACAATTGTTATCATGTACATATGCTGGAAAAAAAATTCAGGCTAAAACCCAAATTGATTAGTGAAAAACGTGAAACCGATAATCTGCTTCATACTACAATGAATCCCTAAATATTCAAACCCAAACACAAAATCCAAGTCCGGTCCTGTAACCTGTTACTTGAATAACCTAATTAATTAAAGCCATCCATCATTTTCTTTCTTGACAGCTTCACATTTTTCAAAATAATTCCACAAACACAATCAAAAAGTCACACACATAACACGTAGTGATCGAACGAAGGTGAAGAAACCCTAGGTATAATGATTAGAAGATTGTGAAGTGAAACAATTAGAAATTAAGAACCACAACAATCAAAAATATCAAAATGCTTCAATAATTTAGAGAAAATCACTGCAGAATGATTAAGAAGATTACGTACCGGAGCTAGTGCGAGATCAAAAATGATGATCCGAAATCATGAAAGTAACAGAGAGTGTAGAGTGAGAGAGAGTGAGGAAAGTTCATATTTTGCGCTAGGAAGAGACGGGTGGGTTTTTTCCATGACCACGTCACGGTTGGTGACTGGATTGTCTCGTACTACTCCTTCCATTTTATAAAATAAATAAATGTTGAATATTTTATCCTAATTTTAGATATTGTTGTTGGATTAAAAATTGAGTCCATTTTGGGAGAAACTTGTTTCTCTATAAGGTATAAAAAGTCCACTTTCTAATTTTGAGTTTCGAGCGTAAAACATTGAGTTTCGAGCTTAAAACACTGAGTTTAGGCGTTAAAATACCTAGAAGTTAAAACATCGAGTTTAGGCGTTAAAACACCGAGTTAAGATTAGTAACTAAAACATCGAGTTTATGTCTTAAAACACTGAATTTTTGCCTTGAATTTTTTAAAAACAAGACTTTTTATAAGTTTGGGGGAAACAGAGTTCCCCCAAAATTTTCTGTTAAAAATTTAGGATATACATTAAGCAAAAAACTGGTAAAAAATGCATTTTTTTCGAGCTTAGAAAAAAATGTGTTTTTTTCAAGCTTAGAAAAAAACGTGTTTTTAAAAGACGTCGACTCTTCGCCTCGCTTGCGAAATTGTAATCAACGGCACAGCTTTCATACAAATTGAATCACCGAAATTCCGTGTCGGTTTCTACTCCGGACGGCACCCCTCCGCCACCGCCGCCGTGACTACCCAATAAACCCAAAGTACCGTCCATATCAAGATTTTAGACAGAGAAATTGAAAATTAAAGTTGCAAAATTGATGAGAAATTGAAGAAGATAGAAAGGGGAATTGAAGGTAGTGGTGATGGGAATGGTGATTGTGGGACCCATAAGTCTGGTTTGTGCGCCTCACCATCATCATCGTTTTCTCCTAAATTTGCCAGTGCTAGGAGGGAAGGAGTTAGTTGGATAATGATTTTGGGATTTTGAGAAGCCAATCCTCTGCATGATGGGTTTGTGGACTGGGTAATTAGATGCCAGTGTGTGTGTTGTGGAGTGCTAATGCATGTGTTTTGGAGTGTCAGTTCATGTGTTTATGAGTGCCAGTGCTTGTGTTTTTGAGAGCCAGCAAAAATTATTATCAGTATTTTTTAGTGCCAGTGTATGTGTTTTTGAGTGCCAGTGCATGTGTTTTTTAATGCAAGTGCATGTGTTTTTGAATGCTAGTGTTTGTATTTTTGAGAGCCAGCAAAAATTTTAGTGTAACAAAGTGCCAGTGTTAGTGTAACAGAGTGCCAGTGTGAAGAGTGCCCTTTCATGTATATAAAAGTGTCAGTGTAAAAAGCGTCAGTGTCAGTTTAACAAAGTGCCAGTGTTTGTTTACACTGGCACTTTGTTAAAATGGTACTGACACTTTTTTACACTGGCATTTTGTTACACATTCACTGGCACTTTGTCACACTGGCACTTTGTTAAACAGGCACTGGCATAAACGGGAAAACACAAAACACGTTTTTCCTAAGTGCCAGAAAAAACGCGTTTTTCATAATACCAACTCATACATTAATTATCTTAATTTTTACTCTACTTTTTTTTTGATAACCCTAATTTATTTTTATATTAAATTTCAAGATTAATTATATTTAATGCACAAAATCTCATGAAAAAACAGTTTTACACTCATTTAGGCCTCGTTTGATTTGATTTATTTCAAAGTGCTTATGACTTATGACTCTCCATAAGTCATTTTTGAACCGTTTGATTTCATTTTGGGCAAAATAAGCATTAAGCCAAGTGCTTAAGTCAAAAACACGTATGAACAGTAAAAAAATAAAATAATAATAATAAAAAATAAAATAATAATAATAAAAAATAAAAATAAAAAAATAAAAAAATAAAAATAAAAATAAAAAAATAATAAAACAATAATAATAAAAATAATAAAAATAAAAATAAATAATAAATAATAAAAATAAATAAAATAAATAAAATAATAATAATAATAAAAAAAAATAATAATAATAATAAAATAAAATAATAAAATAATAATAAAATAATAATTCTAATAAAATAAATAAAAAATAATAATAATAATTTTGAGTCGATTTTGAAAAGGACCTCGAATGACGAACTTCGGTTTTGAACCGGGCATTACGATGTTACCCATTTTTATGAAAATTGTGGTAAATGAGATGCGATCAACGAGTCATTTTGTGACTCGGACATGTGTAAGTAAATACGATCAACAAACCAAACGTCTTGGACTTGTAAATGACAGTATTGAAATGTGGTATCAACGGATCGAACGATCCAGACGGTAAAAATGCGATCGACGAGCCAAACGACTCGGATCTGTAATAATAATAATAATAATAATAATAATAATATTAATAATAATAATAATAATAATAATAATAATAATAATAATAATAATAATAATAATAATAATAATAATAATAATAATAATAATAATAATAATAATAATAATAATAATAATAATAATAGAATTATTATTATTATTTTAGTCTTTATAATTTAATTCAGCACTTTTTCAGCTTATTAATCAAACAGTCATACTTACTTATGACAGCTCATCAGCACTTCAAAAAAACTAAATCAAACAGTATCACTTATCAGCTCATCACTCATAAGTCATCAACGCATATCAATAAGCTAAATCAAACGGGCCCTTAGTATAAAATGTGTTTTCAAAATGCATGGTGACATTTTTGTAAGTAAGAGAAACTTTTTTAAAACGTGTGCGGTGACATTTTTCTTATAATCGTAACTTATAAAATTTACTGACAGTTTTCTTCGACACTTTTTAACACTAGGACTGACACTATTTTCAACACAATCACCGGCACTATTTAACACTGCAACTGGCAATTCTTAATACTACCACCGACACGATTTAACACTACAACTGTCAATCGTTAACACTACCACTAGTCCTTTTTTAGTAAATATTTAAAATGTCAGTTTGAAACTTTAAAAGAACTGGTTTGAAAGTGTCGACTTGAATGTTTTTAAGTGTCATTTAAATCTGACACTTTATAATATTAGAACTGACAATTATGAAAAACCTCATTTTTTATCGTTTAGTTTAAAACACGTTTTTCATATTTCATAAGATTGACTCTTTTTAATGAGCTATTCTATTTCATAAGATTGACTCTTTTTAATGAGCTATTCTATTTTATCCTAATTTATTTTTGTTGGGAAATTGTATATTTGACAATAAATAAGGCTTTCTTGAATTTAACGAAATGACAAATAAATAATGAAGCATAACATAATTAACGGGGCAGGAAATAAAGATAAACTAGAATGTAAAAATTAAAGCAAACCGAGTAATTAACGAAGTCGAGTCTTGTGTTGGACACAATCTCCGCAAGAAGATATTATCCCGCACTGGTGCTAATGGTCTGCGGCAATCTTCTCTCAAGATAAAACGACTTTACAGTCATTAATAGAAGCACTCCAAATTAATGACTTCGGCGAACAAAATTCGTGTTTGACACTTCCAGACTTTGAAGAAGAATTATGCAACGAGATGCTCTATCTTCTAACAGATGATGTTAAGAATTCCGTTGAATTCTGTGACTGAATTCCATAATTCAGTTAATTATCTAACTGAGTTAGTTAACTCCGTTAGATAATTGATTCTCTACTTCTAGTGAGAATAGAGAGTGAATTTGTGATAGAGAGAAGTGATTTGATGAATGAGTGATTGAATTGACAAACTGGTGGGGGGTATTTATAGTAGATGAAGAGTTAGGGTGCCTTTTGGGAATAGGCATTATTGGCACCTGGTGGATTCTGGCCGTTGGATCTGATCTTGATGGAGGGTGGAGATCTGCTGGATCTGCCAGCACCTATTCGAACTGGTTCCTTTGAACCATTCCAACCCTTCCATCCTTGACCTGGTTCATTGAACCCAGCTTGCACCCTTTGGCATAGATCGGCCCAGCCCAACCCGAATGGGCCTAGGCCCAACCGCACCATGCACTATTCGGACCAGGCTGAAACCAATTGCTCACTAGCAATTGGACCGAACCAACCTGGACCTATCTACATGCTTCAGCCGAACCACCTTACCCGAGCCATGGACCGAATCGAACCATGAACCGAGCCCACTTTTGTCAAAAGTTTAAGGCTCCTTAGCTCCTAGCGATGATGCGAAGTGCGCCCTAAACCGCCCATTCCGCCCTTCGCGGGCTTCGCGCGCTTCGCGGGTGTGGTCCAAATTGAGCTCGTACAAAACTGGCACAATTGGACTACTCCTTGCGTGGTTGGCCCAATGGTCCACCTAGGTTGGCCCAAGGATATCAACTTGTTGACTATTCCTTTGGATGGATCCACTTATAAACTCTCATCACTTTACATCTTTAAACAATGTGGGATAACTATTCCATATCCCATAAACTCTTCATATACCCATTTCTTTTTGCATACTTTAAACATTAATTTCTCATTCACCACTAATTGGTTTTGAGAAAATAAATATATCAAATTAATCTACTCCAAATGTAGATTATTAATATGCAATCAATTTCCATTTTCCTACAATGAAACCAAAAGGAATTCTTGGTCAAAAGTCGGTCAAACCACACTTTTACAAAACCAAAATTCCAACAATCCCCCACATGAATGACAAATTAATGCATGCATGAATGCAGAATCGTCTGGAAGTTTCGGCAAACTATTATTGCATCGAGATAGGTAGCTTATGGCCTTGAACCTTCCCTAGTGAAATACTATCGGATATACTAGCCATTTGGTAGCGAGACGCTTTGAACCAGTGACTGTATAGTGTATACCAAGACAATAGTACTCACACAATAACAGCTCTAACACGTTTTATTCTCACGTTTTGTCCATTTCGGCCCTGGACCGTTCTTGATTCATAAGTGTTTCAATTTAGAAGCGGCCTTATTACTTCTCACTTATATAGGTGATCTCCCATAAAGAGTATCCTGCTATACTCCACCACTTAGGTATAGGAATCATTAAAAGCTTTAAGCTTACCCTCACCACACGTCATCAGGTGTTTTAGCACTTAGATGGCTTCTGAGAATGAGTTATAATGAGTTCTAAGTGCACATACTAGAATTTCCATAATTTAGTTGTCTCATTGAACCAAGGGCATGGGATCTCCAATTCTCAAGGTTGAGTGTCCACTATGGATTTCTTTGTTTGTGTGGGTTTTTTAACTTCATTTCCCTTACCAGACAATTTGATCTCCTATTCATACCCTTTGGTATACGGATCCGTTTTTGACTTCACATGGCCAGTCGTGACAGTCTCATTTGAGATCAATTGTCTTATGGTAATATGTCAATGATCATTGTGTCTTGACTTACCACGATGTTCTACACATTTTCATATTTCTCATTGTCGTCACAATGCCTTAGGTCATGTAGACACAAACTTATTCCACAAAGGAATATCTTCCAAGACCATTCAGCTTTTATCTTTATCTAACGCTGTCGACTCAGAATCCTTATTGAATCGAGTTGTTCAAGTTGTCTTGGAAGTTTGACACCGTTGCTCCATTTATTGTGAACACATTTTTTACCTTGGAGTTTATTTGTGTCTGTTATCCAATCAGTATATCATTTTCATACTATTGAATGTATTATTTATTGTAATCTGTAATCACAAGAATATCTTTAAGTACTCCAAGTACTTTGACTATACTTAGTGATTTATTACACTTTTTAATTAGACTTTTTAGTCTCTCTGAAATGGTCAATCCTTTCGAGTGACCAAATTCTTCTATCGGTCAGTTTCTTTGAGTAGTTATCATCTCTGTACCGGTCCGACTTCCCAAGTATTCAGTATCTCTAAGTGGTTTGACCTCCTTAGAGTCTGCCTCTCAGGAATCTACCTTACAGAGATTACCTCTCAAGATTCTAACTTATAGATTCCATCTCTCAAGAATCTATCTGTTATTTCTCAAGAATTTAACTTATTCGAGAGTCTATCTTTGAGAATTTATCTAACTCTTATGACTCTACCATTAAAGAGTCTATCATTTTAAGAATCTTTCTCTTCAGATTCTATATCTCGAGAGTCTCGCTTTCGATATCAATAATCTGCTTTTTCAGATTAACATCCATCTCAATAGAGTTTATTTCTCAAGATTGTTTTCCCTTTAGAAATCTATCTTTTGAAATTCTAACTCTCTTGACTACACTTCTTGAAAGTCTGTCTTAGGACTTTATCTTTCAAGAGTTTTCCGTTTATAGATTCATCTTTCAAATACTTCCTTTTAAGGACATATTTGCAACTCAACGATTCGCATTATAGAAGAAGATCAACCAACTTCAAAATGTATGATGAACTATTCATTTAAATGTTAACAACATTATTTAACAGTTTTCGTTTAATTTTCTACCATAGAAAATTAGGACCAAAAGACTAGCTTCTTTTGTCCACAAACTGTGTCTTAGTTCATCTTACTATTAAGATAAATCTTTTACAGTCTTATAAGTTCTCTTCTTAAACTTATATTATTTCCTTTTTACTTCAAGAAAATATGATTTCAAAGAATACAAAATTTCTTGTCTTTGGCTTAAGTACTTTTACTTTAGCTCGTACCCCCACACTTGAGGTGTACCCCCACACTTGAGGTGTATCCCCACAATTGAGGTGTACCCCCACACTTAAAGTATTTATAAAACGTCTTACGATTATGCCATAATCTGTAATTAGTTTTATCAAATCCTTTCTTGGGTATCTCATTAAAATTTGGTTAAGCCAGAGCTTATTGCATTTATCATCTCTTTAGAGGTATGATTCTTGCATTTAGCTCCTGCATTAGACTGAGTTGAATATGTTGCGATCGTTTGATGAATGCTGCCGGAAACCTCACAAATATCCTCAAACGGCGCCGCATATTCCCCTCATTCTAGCTTTTCGAATCTTCTTTATATTAAGTTGATTCGTCAACTTCATTCTTATAAGCTTGGAAAGCCTCCAAGTCTTCATCCTTCCTTATCAAGAGAATGTCCTGTGCAACCATTTATAAAGTAATTAAATACTTTTTCCCACCTCGAGTTTGCACTAACTTTAGATCACAATTATTTGTGTGAGCTACTCAAGAGGTGTCGTGTTTCTTATTACTGAAGAAAATGATGACTTAGTCATTTTATCTTCCACGCAAATTTTACACTTGTCAGTTGAATCGAATTTATTCATGAGAATTAATTCTTGATTCACTGACATCTTAATTGTGTTGAAATTCACATAACCTAATTTATCATGACATAAATTAGAACCTTTCAAAAGGTAAACATAAGAAACACCGATGCTCTTTGCCTCTAGGCAAGGTACCCTTTACCAAGAAACAATTTTTTCTTGGTCAATACAGTTTTTATCTGACTCAAAACATTTGTCTAAATCCAGCCTTGCTCAACATTGCGAATGTATGAGACATGCATCATATTCACGAGAGTCAGTTCTTTATCTGAAGTCATCTTCGCACAACCTTTCCAAATCCCACGACGTTTGGAAGTTTCAGAGTTTCACATATACACCATCCTTCCATTGATAGGAGTGTATGATGAGAAGCTCTCTTTATCGACACATATATGGTGAGTAGCTCTAGCGCCTATCCACCATTCTCTTGGGTTGACTTCCAACTTTGCTAAGTTGGTTTCAAACACCATTCTTGCTTTTATTTGTGTTGTGGTTTTGAAAAGACACAACTTATTTGAACCGGTGCCTCGGCGGTGCACGGTAGAGTCAACAATTTTGCACGGCCGCTCATGCTTTGCACGGCCGGGTCACCAAACTTGGCACAGCCGCTCCATACTTGCACGGGCGTGCTCTATGTCTGTGCACGGCCGATCCGGGTGTGCCTCTCTGAATAGTCACACTCTTAGCAAGTATCCATTCAAATAGTCAAAACACAAAATGTTTAAACTGGTTTACTTCCTCCAGCCTAATACCCGCTTCGGTATTCAATGATTCAGTTGTCTATTTCCCTTCATGGAATATGACAAACTTTTGCTACGTGATTGGTCTTACCACATCTTGTAACAAATTTTGGAGATGGTTCCTTGAACCTTATAGTCCGTTCCAAAGTGTTCTACAACTCTTTGGTTGTCCCCACGAGACAGTGCTCTTTGTCGGGCATCATTTGGTCTACTCAGTATGTACGTCCTACATATGAGATTTTCATGATCCCATTCTTTTGCGGCTATTTGTCTTCGCGGATTGTCTATTTGTCTTTTTGGATCTGGATCATCATCATCCTCCTTTTCGGTTATCTGCCTTGGCAATCTGGACCATCATCCTCTTTCTCCTCGGCTTATTTTCCTTGGCGAATTTGGATCATCATCCTCTTCATCTTCGGTTATAAGCCTTGGCGAATTTGGATCATCATCCTCTTCCTCTTCGGTTATATGCCTAGGCGAATTTGGTTATTCGATTATAAGTCCGCTCCATGTTGTCAACAATTCTTTGAATCACTTCCGGGATTATTGTTGACCTTCTCGTTATCTTCTAGTTAACTTCCAATGCTCTTCTAGTTATCCTTCCTTGGAAACCGTCATTTTTCTCGTTAAGTCTCTAACAAAAAAGTCCTTTGGTTGTCCATCATCATTGGCTCATATTTGTCATAAAAACAAGAAAACGTTAATATCTTCTTGCGATTGTTGGGAAATTGTCTATTTGACAATAAATAAGGCTTTCTTGAATTTAACGAAATGACAAATAAATAATGAAGCATAACATAATTAACGGGGCAGGAAATAAAGATAAACTAGAATGTAAAAATTAAAGCAAACCGAGTAATTAACGAAGTCGAGTCTTGTGTTGGACACAATCTCCGCAAGAAGATATTGCCCCCGCACTGGTGCTAATGGTCTGCGGCAATCTTCTCTCAAGATAAAACGACTTTACAGTCATTAATAGAAGCACTCCAAATTAATGACTTCGGCGAACAAAATTCGTGTTTGACACTTCCAGACTTTGAAGAAGAATTATGCAACGAGATGCTCTATCTTCTAACAGATGATGTTAAGAATTCCGTTGAATTACGTGATCGAATTCCATAATTCAGTTAATTATCTAACTGAGTTAGTTAACTCCGTTAGATAATTGATTCTCTACTTCTAGTGAGAATAGAGAGTGAATTTGTGATAGAGAGAAGTGATTTGATGAATGAGTGATTGAATTGACAAAGCGGTGGGGGTATTTATAGTAGATGAAGAGTTAGGGTGCCTTTTGGGAATAGGCATTATTGGCACTGGTGGATTCTGGCCGCTGGATCTCGATCTTGATGAGGGTGGAGATCTCGCCGGATTCTGCCAAAGACCTATTTGAAATGGTTCCTTTGAACCATTCCAACCCTTCCATCCTTGACTGGTTCATTGAACCCACTTGCACCCTTTGGCATAGATCGGCCCGGCCAACCCGAATGGGCCTAGGCCCAACCGCACCATGCACTATTCGGACAGTGAAACCAATTGCTCACTAGCAATTGGACCGAACCAACCTGGACCTATCTACATGCTTCCGAACCACCTTACCCGAGCCATGGACCGAATCGAACCATGAACCGAGCCCACTTTTGTCAAAAGTTTAAGGCTCCTTAGCTCCTAGCGACGATGCGAAGTGCGCCCTAAACCGCCCATTCCGCCCTTCGCGGGCTTCGTGGGTGTGGTCCAAATTGAGCTCGTACAAAACTGGCACAATTGGACTACTCCTTGCGTGGTTGGCCCAATGGTCCACCTAGGTTGGCCCAAGGATATCAACTTGTTGACTATTCCTTTGGATGGATCCACTTATAAACTCTCATCACTTTACATCTTTAAACAATGTGGGATAACTATTCCATATCCCATAAACTCTTCATATACCCATTTCTTTTTGCATACTTTGAACATTAATTTCTCATTCACCACTAATTGATTTTGAGAAAATAAATATATCAAATTAATCTACTCCAAATGTAGATTATTAATATGCAATCAATTTCCATTTTCCTACAATGGAACCAAAAGGAATTCTTGGTCAAAAGTCGGTCAAATCACACTTTTACAAAACCAAAATTCCAACAATTTTCACATTAATTTTAATTCTAATTCATTTTAAAATATATACTTATTTTATTATTACAGGTTTTAACTCTGGCTTACTTGTATATTCTTACATGAATTACCCAAATTCTATCCTATTTTAAAATTTTAGATAGACATGTGATATCATAATTTTTATCCTTTTGTATTTTAAATTAAATTAATTATTTTTTGATGACCTATCTTAATTTTTATCCTAATTTATTTTTATATTAATTTCATTTTGTCCTAGTTTTTTTTATTTAATTTTTTATCGTAGTTTATTTTCAAATAAATAGTCATGTTACGTTCTAATCTTGAGCATCAATTTTTATTGTTGCAGCTTGACTTGGTAAAACGGCTTGTTTTTTTTTTTTTTTTTCAAACTCAGAATAAATACTCATTGATTCGCTGTTATCACGAAAATAGGTAAGTACAGTTAGAATTGTAGGTGGGTAATTGTGTAAGGTTTACATTTTTGGGATGTGAAATTTTAATCAGAAGACCCAAATGGCAAAAAGTGAAGTTTTAAAAATACTCCCTCTAAGGTTGCAAAATTTTCCTCTTTTGGCGTCCACTTAAAATTAAAATTGCAAAATTTAATTGGAATTTTTACCAAAAATTATCTCAAAAAGATGCTATTTACAAAAATAAAATAAAATGTAATATATGATATTTCAAAATACTATTTTTTTTCCAGCTAAAACAACTGATAAATGCATTTATCAGTTGTTTATAGCTGATAAATTCATTTATCAATTTTTAAAAAGCATTTTGTGCTTGATTTTTTTTTATTAAACAACTGATAAATGCATTTAACAGTTGTTTATAAATGATATATTCATTTATCAGTTTTTTAAAGAATATTTTGTGGTTGATTTTATTTAGTAAAACAACTTATTTATCAGTTTTTACAACTGATAAATGCATTTATCAGTTGTTTGACGGATAAACGAAAAAAAAAATTAGAAAAATATAAATAAAAAATAGTTTTTTTTTTTGTAATATTTAAAGAGTTTTTTGTAATATCCAATTTGTGTTTTTTTTTTTGTAATATACTCCCTCCGTCTCACTCCACTGTGGACCTACTTTTTGGGCACGAAAATTAAGGAAAAGTAGGAGAGAGAAATAGGTGGATGAGGTGTTTTTGAGTATGAAAAATTAAATAGGAGAGAGAATAAATGGGAGAAATAGTTAGGAGAGAGAATGTTGTGAGTGTAAAAGTTAGGGGTGTAAATGGTTCGATTTGGACAAATTTAGAGACCAAACCGCTAGTACTCGGTTTGGAGAAATCTCAAACCAAATCGAACCATGAAAAATTTCAAACCGAACCAAACCAAACCGCCTCGATTTGGTTCGGTTCGGTCTCAAACCGGATTTCATTAAACGGTTCAAACCGCGATCTGAACTGCGGTCTAGACCGCGGTCCAAATCACAAACATGTCCAAACTCCAAACGTTCCTCTTTATCTATTCATGGGTGATCTGTTGTGTCTTATCTCCCCCTCCACCATAATGGAACAGTTCAACAGTTAAGACTCTAAGATGATGGATCAGTTAAGTAGTAAACACTATCTTCTGCCACTCAACCTCAAGTTAACATAATTTCTTTAGATCTGGTTAACAACAATGGGATGAAGTGGAAATATCAAGGTAGCATTGTTACTGGTAACATGTCAAATGAACAGCAGAGAACTTTGATCAATACAAACATCCAGCTCTCAGGCAACATGTAATAAAAGAATATCAGCTATGTAATAATGATGATGATGCGAGAAAGCAAGTTTTCAATGACTAACCTACTATCTTTCCAGAAAGACTTTTGGTCCAGTTTTGAAACAACAAGAGTCGCATTCAAAATACGAGCAGCAACAACAACATCTGTAATGTAATCTGCCAAACAAAATGTTATAGTTCTACTAATCTAAGAAATTAAAATATTAACTTTTTGACAACAATGCACTTATGCAAACATAAAAGACTTCTGGATGAAAACTATCATTTAGAATTCAAGGAGTAGGTGACGGTGGCAATGTATAGACATTGAAGTATAGAGATTTACCCCAGTTCTTCGTTGGTTTAGTCCACGGTGGACTCCACCACTCATGGCAATTACCAAGTATCGATTTGGTTTAGTAATCGGTTGAGCTTTTGTAGTTGAACAATGTCCAAATCAATCAATGGTGGAAAATAAATCAAAAATAATCAACGGTTAATATAACGGTTTGGCGGTTCAGCTCGGTGGTTCGGTTTGGCGGTTCAGCTCGACGGTTCGATTTGGCGGTTCAGCTCGAAATGGTTTGGTTCGGTTCGGTTTGGTTCGGTTTGGAGGAGTCAGACCGCAAACCAAACCGAACCACATGGTTTATAAATTTTTGGAACCGAGCTGCACCGTTAATCGTTAAAAACCAAACCAAACCATCTAGTTTGATTCGGTTCGGTCTCAAACCGCGATTTGAACCGAACCGCTGACACCCCTGGTAAAAGTAAAGTAGGAAAGAGAATGAGTGGGTGAAATAGTAAAGATTCTTTGCCATTTTGGACAGTTCACACTGGAGTGGGACAACCCAAAAAGAAAATAAGTCCACACTGAAGTGGGACGGAGGGAGTACATCTTTCAAAAATAGTTTTTGACAAACGCTCCAATTTCAATTTACTTAAGCGGGGCCCACATGACATACTTAGACTACCCACAGTGGTTTAATACCACTTTCCCATTTCATCTAACACTTTTTACATTTTTTCTCATCCACCTAATATTTCATCTACCCATTTCATTTACCCCCACTCCAATGGCTAACTTAAATTAAATTTCAACTCCCTCCAACTCATCATTCTATACCCCACCACTTTGAGTGTTTTTTTTTTATATCCAAATCAAATGAAACTTATATCAATTTGTAGGAAAAAAATGATTAATTTTGGCGAAAAAAAATTAAAATAAATAATTTACTATGTGATAATTAAGCTCAAATTGAAAAATGAGTTTTTTTTTTTTTTTGTGTTCAAATCAAATGAAACTTATATCAATTTGTAGGGAAAAAAATGATGAATTTTGGTGAAAAAAAAATAAAAAAATAATAATTTACTAGGTGATAATTAAGCTCAAAGATTTGGGACAAAATTTTTTTCGAAAATCCAACTGACCAATAAGAAGCTGACACTTGTCAAACCCAGGAAAAAAAAATCACTTCGCCTCACGCGCCTTGGCCTCCTCCAATGCCAAGCCGACACGTGTCCAATTAAAAAAAAAAAACTTTCAATCGGGATGAAAGTTTTCATCCCAAGATTTCATTTCACCCCCTTTCATACTCCCACTGTAGCCTTTCAACACGGTGAAATGGGTTTCATCTCTCATTTCAACCAATCATTGTACCTAGTCTTATAACAATTATCCACTGACTATTTTATGCCCCATTTTATCAATCTAACTATCTACGCTAATAATACATCAATCTTTTTTACTTTTTTCTTAATTTTCGTGCTACGACGATTCAACCTCGGTTGGGACCGTGACGGAGAGAGTATTTAGTAAATGGAGTAAGATGAGATAAATGTGATATTTATCTTAATCGAAAAGATAACTTAACACATGGAGTAAGATAAGATAAAAAAATATATACTCCCTCCGTCTCAAAATGTTTGTCCCATTTGATTTTTTTTTTTTTTGTTGAACTTTGACCACAAATTTATGAAAGATTAATCATATTCATGAAATTCTAAAAGTTGTTGTTGATAATATTATTAATGGTGAATCAATAGGAATTTTTAAAATTTCATGAACATAATTAAATTATCATATATTTGTGATCAAAGTTCAACAAAAAAGTCAAATGGGACAAACATTTTGGGAGGAGGGAATATAAAAAATTCTTATTTTAGAAAATTATAGAGAACGGGTATTGTTTGATAATATTTTTTTTTTCTTTTTTTCAATTAAAAAAAAGGGGATCAACACATTTCACCGCTTCCCCCTTGATGCACTTCACAGAGGCGCCTAGCTATGCTAGGGAGGGCAATGTCATTCCCTCTAACCACTGGTGGGGAAATCGAATCCATGACATCCAGGTTGAAAGCCATGAACTCTAACCATCAGGCTAAGACCCCGCGTGCATTGTTTGATAATATTGTGGTCACAAACCCGTGAATTTTTTTGCGAATATTTATCATTTTTAAACTAAAATATTTTTCATAATTTAATGATGGGGAATAATGTTGTTTTAATTTATCTTTAGTGTATTCATTTGTACCAAAATGTAACACGAGGAATTGTTCTTGCAGAGTATTCCGATTTCGCCAGTTTTTTTTTTTTTTTTTTTTTTTTGAATTGAAAAAGCTGATACTAATTTTGTTTTTAGTTAGTTCACTTATACCAAAATTTTATTCTTAAATAAATCTAATTATTCTTTTTTTTTTAAAGAAAACTATTTATTTTTTTGTAAATTTATTAAATCCTCATTGCCAAAAGAAGCAATTTCAACGTTTTTTTTTCCTTAAAAAAAAGGATTGCTATTTTACATTGGGTAGGATACAACATTTTATGCTCAAAGTGCAACAATTTAATGCTAGAATAGCCTCACATGCTTTGGTATTCAAGTAAAAAATACTCCCTACGTCCCCGCCCAATGGAGACTTCTTTCCTTTTTGGTCTGTCCCAGCCCAATGGAGACTTTCCAAAATAGAAGGAAATCTTTACTATTTTTCCCACTCATTCTCTCTCATATTTTACTTTTACACTCACAACACCATTCAAATTACTATTCATCCCACTCATTCTTTCTCCTATTTAATTTTTTATACTCACAACATTTTCTTCAACTTTTTATCTCTCTTAGACTATCAACAACAGTTTCATCCCACTCCCCCATTTCATCTAATACTTTTTACACTTTTTCTCATCCACCTAATATTTCATCCACCCATTTCATTTACCCCATACAATGGCTACCTTAAATTAAATTTCAACTCCCTCCAACTCATCATTCTATATCACACCACTTTTATTTTATTTATATTCTCTATTTTTATGATTAGTAAAATAATAATAATTATTATTATTATTTATAATTAAAAAAATATTTCACACTTAATTAAAAAAATATTGCATCAATTTATCACGCAAAAAATGATTTTTTTAAAAATAAAGGCTAAACTGAAGAAGGATAATTGAGAAATGAGTGTTTTTTTTTTTTTTGTCAAAATCAAATGAAACTTATATCAATTTGTAGAGAAAAAAATGATGAATTTTGGTAAAAAAAAAAAATTAAAAAAAATTAATTTACTAGGTAATAATTCAGCTCAAAGATTTGGGATAAATTTTTTTTTTCGAAAATCCAACATACCAATTAAACGCTGACACGTGTTGGATAAAGAAAAAAAAAACCTTTCAGCTGGATGAAAGTTTTCATCCAGCCATTTCATCCCACTCATTTCAACCCTTCCATTGAAACATTTCAACTGGGATGAAATGGGTTTCATCCCCCATTGTACAAAGCCTAAGGCCCCGTTTATTTCACCGTAAAACATTTTTTTGAAAATATTTTTCGTAAAATAACTCGTTTTTCGTTGTTTGGTTGTTTTCCGGAAAATCGTAAAACATTTTCCGTTGTTTGGTTGTTTTCCGTAAAATAACTCGTTTTCCGGTGTTTGGTTGTTTTCCGAAAAAAGGAGAAAACGTTTTTCGAAAAACATTTTATACCCTTCCCAAGTAAAACGACTTACTGACCTTATCCTAAGTAAAACTTTTTTCGAAAAATGGTGCCCTTCATGTACAACTCATATTTCACAAGGTACAACATTCTACTTCCTCTTCTTCTTCTTCTTCTAATAATAATAATAATAATAATAATAATAATAATAATAATAATAATAATAATAATAATAATAATAATAATAATAATAATAATAATAATAATAAAAATAAATAATAATAATAATAATAAAAATAAATAATAATAATAATAATAATAATAATAATAATAATAATAATAATAATAATAATAATAATAATAATAATAATAATAATAATAATAATAATAATAATAATAATAATAATAATAATAATAATAATAATAATAATAATAATAATAATAATAAATAATAATAATAATAATAATAATAAATAATAATAATAATAATAATAAATAAAATTAAAATAATAAATAAAATTAAAATAATAAAAATAAAAAAATTAAAAAAATAAATAAAAAAAATAAATAATAATAAAAATAATAATAATAATAAATAAAATAAATAATAATAATAATAATAATAATAATAATCAAAATAATAATAATAATAATAATAATAATAATCAAAATAATAATAATAATCAAAATAATAATAATAATCAAAATAATAAAAAAATAATAATAATAAATAAATAAAATTTAAAAATATTAATAAAATAATAATAATAATAATAATAATAATAATAATAATAATAATAAAATAATAAAATAATAAAATAAAAATAAAAATAAAAATTAATATTAAAAATAATAATAATAATAATAATAATAATAATAATAATAATAATAATAATAATAATAATAATAATAATAATAATAATAATAATAATAATAATAATAATAATAATAATAATAATAATAATAATAATAATAATAATAATAATAATAATAATAACAACAACATTTTACAGGAAAACATTTTACGCCGTAAAACATTTTACGCCGTAAAACATTTTACGCTCTTACTAAGTGAAACATTTTACAGGAAAACATTTTAAAAAACGTTTTTCAAAAAATGTTTTACGTCGAAACAAACGAAGCCTTACTTTTCCTTAATCTGTATGCCCTAAAATTTGGTCTCTATTTATTGAGCTGAAACGGAACGGAGGGAGTATATTCTTGAGAAAACCGCTTAATTACATGTAAATACTGCACTTGCCGACTGACATGATATCATCGTCCACTAAAATAATACTCCCTCTGTTTCAAAATGTTTATCCCATTTGACTTTTTTGTTGAACTTTGAATACAAATTTATGAGAGATTAATCATGTTCATAAAATTTTAAAAGTTGTTGTTGATAATATTATTAATGGTGAATCAATAGGAATTTTTAAAATTTCATTAACATAATTAAATTGTCATATATTTGTGGTCAAAGTTCAACAAAAAAGTCAAATGGGACAAACATTTTGGGACGGAGGGAGTATATAAATTCAAAACAATATAATCCCTCCGTCCCACGATAATCTGCAAAAAGATCCCTTTTGGACGTCCCACAATAATCAACAATTTCCTAAAATGGAAATGAGACCCACTTCTCTCTACTCACAACCATTAGACCATCTCCAATGATTTCAACTACCAAAATTATTCAACTGCCTCCACATCAGCTTCTCTCTCATCCATCTAATCATTCAACTCCCCATTCAATTTTAACCCCTCCAATGGTTAGTTTAAAAAAAATTCAACCCCTCCAACTCATCATCCTATACTCCACCACTTTTGTTTTACTTCCCTACTTTTATTTTATTTTATTTGATTTTATATTATTTATTTTTATGATTAATAAAATAATAATTATTATTATCGTTTATTTTATATTCTTTATTTTTTTATTAATAAAATAATAATTACTCCCTTCGTCCCACTTCAAGGTTCCACCTTTCCTTTTTGGTCCGTTCCACTTCAAGGTTCCCTTCCTTAAATGGAAAGTTTTCCATATATTTATACCCTTATCATCTCCATATATTTACAAAAAAACCATTCTCTCTCCTATTTCCTACCGCACATTCCATATATTAACTTACTATTCCTCCCACTCATTCTCTCTTCTATTAAATATTTTTAACTTTTACATTCTCTCTCCTATTTCCTACCACACATTTAACTTTTACATTCTCTCTCCTTAAATTTTCTACCCATTTTAATTAAATTTCTTAAAAAGCGTGTCCACACCAAGGTGAAACCTTGGTGTGGGACGGAGGGAGTATTATTATCATTTATAATTAAAAAAATACTTCACACTTAATTAATTTTTTAGATTGCAATTAAATAAATACGAGAACTAACGATAATTATTATTAAATCAAAGAAAAATATAGACTCGACTCACAATACAATAAAACTATTAAATCACACATTAAAATACTTAAAAATAATATTTATTCGCGTCACATTCCGAACTTTGCCCATATGTGCTTGATTAGATCCGCCTGCAATTCATGATGAACTTTTGGATCACGCATTTTCGATCTAGCACACACATGATTTGCAAATGCAGGTAGTACCTCAGTCGAGAATGGTTGATGTGTACTAGACCCACTTGCCTCGGGTTGTTGTGTAGTAGACCCTGTTGCCTCGGGTTGAAAGTCTTTTCAATTTTGAGCATACTTATCTCTTTCATCTTCAACAATCATATTATGCAATATGATACATGTCCTCATGATGATAGCCAAGTCAGTTATTTCCCACATTCGAGCTGGTTCTCGAATGATTTTAAATCGAGCTTGGAGCACCCCAAATGCTCGTTCTATATCCTTCCGATAACCCTCCTGAAATTTTGCAAATAATTTATCTTCTTCACTTTGAGGAAGTCTAACTGATTTGACGAAAGTCGGATAAGAAGGGTAGATACCGTCAGCAAGATAATACGTCATATTATACGGACGTTGATTCACAAAGAAGTTGACTCGTGGAGTATTTCCTTGTTCAACATCATCGAACACTGGCGACCGATCCAGAACATTTATATCGTTCAATGTGCCCGGACATCCGAAAAACGCATGCCAGATCCATAAATCATGAGAGGCAACTGCTTCAAGAATAACCGTGGTGGTTCCCTTATCTCCTCTTGTAAATTGACCTTCCCAAGCCGTAGGACAATTCTTCCATTCCCAGTGCATGCAATCAATACTCCCGATCATCCCTGGGAACCCCCGCATCTCACTAACATGAAGTATTCTTTGCAGGTCATCTCGGTTTGGGGCCCTCAAGTACTCTTGCTCATACAATTGGATGACACCTTTGCAAAATCGGAGTAATGTCTCCAATGCTGTAGTTTCTCCTATTTTTATGTATTCATCAATACTATCTGCCGACATACCATATGCTAACATTCGTATGGCTGTGGTACATTTCCCTAATGGAGATATGCCTTCTTTACCTTCAGCATCGAATCTTTGAGTGAAGTAGTTGTCGTGGTTTGAAAGGTCCTCCAAGATTCGAAGGAATACATGTTTCTCCATTCGAAAACGTCGGAGAAAATAATCTTTGTACCTAGCCCTTCACAAAAGTAGTCGTCAATCAGGCTCTGGTTATGAAAAGCATGATCTCTATTGATATATTTTCTTTTAGAACGAGGTGTTTCTTATAATATTTTACGACGACGCTCTGCAAAATGGTTTAGCATAAACGTCTCCTCAATTTCAGATTGCCTTTTGTAGGCTTCGATATTAAAAGAAAATTTGGATCGATCCATTGAAATTTGTAGGTATGAAGAATATGAAGTGGGTGTTTTTTGAGAGGTTGATGTAGGAAGAATATGAATAGGGTGTTATTTGAGAGGTTGATGTAGGAAGAATATGAAGAGGCCGGTGTTGTATTTATAAGAAAGTTGAGTGGTCGAAAATGACGGATTCCAAATAAATTCAATCGAGTTAATAAAGTTGAGTGGTCGAAAATGACGGATTCCAAATAAATTCAATCGAGTTAATAAAGTTGAGTAATCGAAAATGACGGATTCCAAATAAATTCAATCGTGTTAATAAAAGTTGAGTGGACGAAAATGACGAATTCAGAATAAATTCAATCGAGTTAATAAAAGTTGAGTGGACGAAAATGAAGGATAAATAAATACGAGAAATGACGATAAAACTATTACATCACACATTAAAATACTTAAAATAAGCATAATAAATAACATGCACACTTATTTTACATCTGTTTGCCTCCTATTTGGAAATTAATTTCCAAAAAGTTCATTAGTCAATATATCAAGAAGCTGTTTGCTTCGTTCATCAAGATGCTCCTTCCTATGTAACTGGATCCACATATTCATCTTGTTACTTCTGTTTGCCTCCTCTTGCGCTTTGATTGCCTCTTGGTGTTGTATGGCTATTATGTCCAATCGTTCCAACTCTTTTTTTTTTTTGAATTGTTGAAATTTTGTGAAGTCTTCGTTTACAGTTTCTAAGCCTACTCCCTTATCTTTTCTTCTACCCTTTTTCTTGGCTGCCTCCCTTCCCATAGGACGAGGAATGGATCCAATCGAGTTTGAATCATCTTGATCACTTTCACGTGCTCTTTTAGATCCACTGCTATCAGATCCCGTATTGCCTCCAACTTGACTTGCGTAACGTGGTTGATTTTTGAATAGCACGCCATTCTTGAATCAAAGTAAAAGTTTTTGATGTTTCACTTTTATACAGCTCATGAGCTCTTGTCATTACATCATCCTCCGACCACCCGCTTTGTTGCAGACGCTTAGCCTTCTCATGAGCACCTATCCATTTGCCCAATATTTTGTTGATATAATTGTAATGATTTTTGCAGGCAACTATATCACGGGGAGGCTCAAATGAGCAATGCTCGTTACAGTAATCTGCAATTTTACGCCAATACGCATCCCCCTTCTAATTTCTGCCGACAATACTGTCGGTTCCAAATTTCATCTACCCACTCAGTAGCACTAAATTTTCCTGAGTGGTCCATTTGGTGTGTTTTCTGCGAGAAGTTGTTGAACCCTCTCCGGTTGGAATGATTGAACCCTCCGCAGTTGGAATGCCATCAATACTCACTTGTGTTGAAAATTCTGAAAATTCAGTTGCTCCAGAATAAGAAACATTTTCATTACCCATTGACATTTATGGGTTAAAATTCTGATGCTGCATTTGGGGTGGTTGAATTGACATCCCATAATATGGACGGAAATTTGGCACAGCTGAAGGCATCCCATAATATGGATAAAAATTGGGGCATATATTTTGAGGGGATGGTTTAGAGATGCCCAACCGGGTCCGAACCGGCGGTTCAAACCAGAACCGGATCGGCCCAAAACCGGAGGGAAACCGAACCGGCCGAACCGGAACTGCCTGAACCGGTGAATCGGCGATTTTCCGGTCCGGTTACGGTTCGTATATTCAAAAACCGGTGAACCGCCGGTTTTTTTAGGTTGATGAAGGATAATTAGGAAATTTATATGAAAAAGGAGAAATTTTTTTGCTGTGTCGAAATCAAATGAAAGAAAAGTCTATTTATATAGAAAAAATTATGAATTTTGGTGTAAAAAAAATTTTTTTTTTTTGATATAGATAATGGCCTCGGATGTGTTTGGATAAAATTAAAATCACAACAACCAATAGCAAACTGACACTTGGTATTGAAAGAAAAAAAAAAAGCCCGGCGTTGAACCACGGACGCGCCCCTGTCGGCCGTGTGGCTCACGCGCCACGTCGGTCGAATCAGAGGGCGCCACGTGGCAAAACCCCAGCCCAAAAATTTTAATTCAACCGGGTTGAAAAAATTCAACTCATGGCCCACTTTTTATTTATTCAACTACCCATTCCAATGGTTTGAAAAAAATTCAACTACCATTCACCCATCCATTGGAGATGGTCTTACCCAATTACTCCACTTTTTCTCTCTTACTCAACCATCTACACTCACTACACATCACCTTTTTCACCTTTTATTTTAATTCTCGCGCCAAGCCAAAAAGTGCACATTTTCATGGGACGGAGGGAGTAGACAATATTATGAAATTCAAAAGTGGTTCAACTAAAGCAGAAAATTTACACCATTTAAGCTGTTACTCATAGCACAAATTGCAAAACCAACACTAACAAGTTGAAATACCAACACTAACGACGTTTAAGGTTCCAATTTTCAATGATAAACCAAAAATTACGAACCAAAACACACATACACTCACTCACGAAAACTGGCAATGAAATTCAAAAGTAGAACAAGAAGCACAACACTGAACCAAAATTTATTCAAACTCGTTTACAGAGAGCTAATATTTTCTTTCCCTCTAACAAAGGGAACCCATTAAACCCTTTCGAGCTCTGTATAACAAGGATTAGGGTTTATCATCTCCCTTGGTTCCATCCCCTTAATAACAAAGAGACTGGGCTTATAGGGAAACGCGCTTGTTTCTAACTGCAACTGACTTTTTTTACTTGTGACTCTTTTTAACACAGTATCATAAACATAAAGCTGCCTCCAACTCCGATGGAACCAAATCTCAGAGCCTTCAACACGGAAAATCATAAGGTCATAGCTCATGAAATCCAGTGGCAAAACAATCTTCTTCACAAAGTCCTTGCAATTCGCCAACGAGTAAATTTGGAGCCCATTTTCCACGATTTGAACGAATCCCAGCTCCCCATTATACAGAAAAGGCTCAATCGTATTGATTTTGGGGAATTGGAATTTCGGAGTGATGATACCAAGAAAGTCCTCCTTCAAGATGTCAATAGATAATATATGCATGCAAAATTCTGAGATGTTATCGAATAGTAAAATGCAATGAACAATCATTCCTATGGACAGAAACTTGGTCTTAACCAGCTTTCCTCCGAGTTGACTCAAGTTGGGGAAACTCGTCAGCTTTCTCCAAGAAGGATTGGCACTACCATCAAGAGGTAGTATTCCACAACCATTTCCCGCCTCTTTTCCATAGTTAAATAGTGAGATTAATTTGAAATCACCAGGGGACGGAAGACGAGAGAGGAAAATACCTAAAACGCCCTCATGTGGTTCAGGTAGTTCAATCACACGGCGAAGTGCAGGGTTCCTAATCCTGTATTTTTACGGTAATCATCTCTTTCCACTAGCATTCCATAGTATATTCCTAAACACCTGTAACTATTACTGCATAGCGGACATCCGTCTCCTAGTGTCCACACTGGATTTCTGACGATTACGCCCCAAACACAAGCTATGGAGCGTGCATAGTGTTTAATCTTGAAATCCTCACTCTCAATAGCAGCCTTCAATTCCTTGCATACGAGCTTGAATTGAAGCAAAGACAGAATGGGTAACCACGCAAGGATTTCCAAAATAACGTCTACAGTAAGGGATGAATTGGGAACGGGAGCTGACCCTTGATCTTGGTCCATATTGATAAAGAGTACCTGGAAGAAAGGAATGAAATTAAGTAATCACATATCTTAATCTAGGGAATTCTGTCAATTTAATCCATAAACCTGAAACAATTAAGGTACTAATTTATATGTCTGTTTCTCCACAAAACTAAATAGATAGATAAGTACGCTGTGCTTGAGCAAGAATTTATTTTATTTTATATTATTCTATTTTATTTTATTTTATTTTATTTTCTTACCTTTTTTGTGGTGGTAGGGGATATATGTCAATAAGGACTCGAGACAAAACATAAACAAGTAAATTGGTCCATAAATATGTACAAAAGCCCGACCATAACATCTAAACAGGGGAGTACTCCAAAACCAGTAAAAAAAGAGAATGCCATATTTTGCATACCCAAAAGTGTAAGAACATTGTATTGTTGTCAGCTATAGGTATCACTAACAAAGGACTTCAAATTCTAATATGACAGACCATATTGTGGAATGAAATACATTTCATTTCTTATAATCATCAAATCCTAAGGTTCATACCACTTTCTAAAAGTGCAAACCTCCGTATTTATGCATGCAAAAACAAAATTTTAAGCTAGGAAGACCAAACAAACTCTGATTAAATAGCAATTTATGTATGGTTGTACGTTTTAAAAGCAGTGGTGAAAAAGGATCAAATAACCCTATCAACCTTTATTAAAGCTAAACATGTAAGCAGTAAATCTGAAATGCGTGAGTTATTCCTGTAAAAGATTTTTCACACTAGATCACACTCTAGAACAATCAATAATTAATATTGCTATAATGGGCAATTCGCCCTGTAGATCTACAACTTAAGAAGCTAGAAGATGTTGTAAGTCTGAACACGTGAATTTGACGAATTCAAGAAGTAGTAGCTTAAATTAATAATTATGGCATCTTGAAATTGAATAACAATCACCAAAAACTGAAAAAAAAAAAAAAAAAAAAAAAAAAAAAAAAAGGAGATCAAGAAAAGGATTGCCAAGATCTCTCGATCCTTTTGATCATAGCAAAGCAGCCTTAACAGATACTCCCTCCGTCCCACTATAAACTACACACTTTCCTCATTGGGCGTTCCATTACAAACAACACACTTCCTAAAATGGAAATGTTTTATTACGTTTATATTAATGGGACTCACATGTCATACTCACAACAACAATTCAATTATTAATTCTTACCCCACTTTCTCTCTCCTACCTCACTTTTCATACTCACAACACCTACTCCACTACACTTTTTCTTAATTCCCGTGCAAACAGTAACTAGAAAGGTTGTAGTGGGACGGAGGGAGTATAATTTGAATGATCTACTAAATCACTTGTTGATCAAATTCCTAATGAGTTTTCCCCCATGGTTGGTGGAAAAAATCATCTGCCATTAAGACATGCATGTCTACAACATCTACATAGAAATTACCGCCAATCTCCAAATAATAAAGAAAAAAGAAGTGCATAGATATCAATCGTGGAAAACTAAATCAACAATTGAACAAAATAAAGATTGAGCAAAATCTAACACACGGCAATTTAGAAAAAAGAATTGAAAACAATTATCTGTATATAGATACCTAATAAATTGCCTTGAACTTATCGAAGGTAAATTGAGTCTTCTGTGTAACTCTTACAACCTCTGCAAACGGCGCCCTAACACTTTCTCTTTGCTTATACTTTGTGTGGATGTATAAAAATTGGTTATCCTTAAATAGGCGTCTTCCTTGGGAAGCTTTGCATCACAACCATGCCAACTCCAGATACTTACAATCTTTACGTGTAATTCATTGACGATGTGTCTATGCTTATTTGGCAAATCCTTGTTTTATATAACACTTTCTTCCAAATTTTTATCTCAATCTATGTGACAATGCATTGCATAAAATAGTGGCCCTGTGTATTTGTGAAAGCTTGATATACATTGTTGAGCCTCGGTATGGCAGCTTAAGCTTTTAGATCAAGTGGTAACTTAACATGGTATAGCTCTGGTTCTGACGAGGTCCTGGGTTCGATTCATCCCACTTGCAATGTTACATGGAATTAGGAATTAAGAGTGTGAAAATTGCACTATGTTGGGCATGCCTAAAATTTGGCATGTTTGTTGATCTCTCCATGTGTGCGCCCGGAGGGGGAGTGTGAAAGCTTGATATATATCACACGGACTGCACATGATGTTCTAGAGGATCAAGTGATCCAATGGCTATTCGTCATTACAAAAGACAATTGTGATATCACCTATGTCCAGAGCGTTAAAGTTCTAAACCGTCCAAATAGTAGCGGGCCCTCCTATTAACAAGTTGACATTATGAGAATTTTTCTCAAACTATTACTAATGGACAAAGTATTTTCCCGAATTATCTTCTTGAAAAGGTATTCACCAATATGTGCTCTTTTCTTGAATTCACTATTGCTAACGAATTCAAAACTTCAGGACTTTAAATATGCTATTCACGATAAGAAAGAGCAATAGCGAATCCAAAGTGTTTGGACTTCAAAAATATCATAAAAAGTGAATTCGCTATTGCATAGCAAATTCAAGAAAATAGTACATTTTGGTAAATACATTTTTAAGAAGAACATTCATTTGGGGAAATATTATGCTCACGGGTTCGAACCTTGGCGAACAGCCTCCTGGAAATTGTCAGGGGAAGGCTCTAGCAAATGGTTCCCTCTCCCAACCCCCGCTTGGCGCACCGGGGTTTGCCCTTTAGTGACAGATTGAGAAAAAAATTGATATTATGACAGCCTACGCAATTGCCCAGTAGCTATCTGCTACTTGGTTCTTCTAAGGCCCAAGAAGCAATTGGCTGGCCACCCTTAGGCTTATGTCTGTAGTTTGCTGCCTAAATGCCCATGGATTCATAATCAATAAATTTATTGATTTACAAATTTGTTGATTGTTCTGCAACTGATGATTTTGGAACCTCGAGACAATACGAGTAAAGCCGTTAATTTTAATTTTCCGGTGCTGTATTTTATCAAATTCTATTACGCTTAATTTGCAATTTGCTGTGCTTTGTTTTATCAACTCTTGTGTGCTTGGAGTGATTTAAATAAAAAACAGTATCACAACAGTTCACTTGCAGTGAGCCATTATCTGGTTTATTACTCGGATTCATTTTGCATGATATTGTGCAGGCGGAGAAGTTAGTATGAACACCAGGAGAATCCAAATCAAATCACGGCATAATCATCTCCGTGTGAGGCAAGTAGAATGCAAGATTATTTTTCAATCAGGTGGATCAAGCAGATGTTTGGGCGTAGGCAGGGGCGGAGCCAGGGGGGGGCAGGAGGGGGCACTTGCCCCCCCCAGCGGCGGAAATGCAGTGGATTTTTTTTTTTGCACCCCCCAGCCGGAATTCGGCGGAAATTAGGGATTTGGCCGGAGATTTGGCCGGAGAAGAAAGAGTTCACGTTTTTTTTAATTAATCGACGCCGCCGCCGCCGCTCCTTCTCCTCCTTGCTGCCGTCTCTCTCTCTCGGTAATTTCCTCTCTCTCTCTCTACAAATTTGAATGGAGTTTTACAAATTTAAATGTGTTTTGATTAATTTTAATTTCTTCACAAATTGATAAGTTTTCAATTGTATTTTTTGTTTGTTTAGGTTTATCAATGGATAGATTTGTATTAAAAAGGCCTAGATCTACTGCTTCTTCTAATTTGAACATGATTTTGTGTATGAAATATTATGACATTTTTCCTTATTTATTTGTTTTTCATGGATCCGGCCCATTTTTTACTTGTCCGACCCGAATTTTTTTTTTCGGGAGCACTGCCCCCGAACCCCCGTGTAATCTTCCCCCCCCCCCTCGGACAATTCCTGGCTCCACCCCTGGGCGTAGGATGGCCTGTTCACTACTCATCACTATAGTTCCTATTTACAGTGTAAGAGTTCATAGTTTTTGTTTATGCTTTGGTGTCCGTTTTAGATGAATACATACTCTTGAAGTATGCATTAGAACCTTCATATAATTAAAAAGGTAAGATAATATAAAAGCAAAGAAAAAAAAAGAAGAAAGAAAGGGGGTAGACCAGATATTATCATATTTTTGTTTCAAAGCAGCTGAACTCTATATTCTGATTAAAAATCTGAGCTGCAAACAAGTTCTGGTTAGGAACCTAACCAATGAACTCTAGTTTATTCAGTGAAATGAGAACTAAAAAAAAAAAAAATCAAATCCAGACTGATAAGTTTCCACTGCATGCAAACTAGGATCCTGTCCACAAAATGAAAAATAAATACACAAAACCAGTAGCAGCCAATAGCAAATTAATGTTATGGTAGTCACTAGTCAGTCTCCTTAAGGTAGCCTAAATCTAAAAAGCATCCTTAAATCTACTACAGAGTATCTGGAAACAATCCTAAATTTTGAGGATTAAAACTGCAAAAAATGTTGGTGAAAATAATGGGGTTATCTCAAGGGACCTCAGTTTCCACATCATGGATATTCTGTCTCATTCTGTTTGATTCACAAAAAATAGAGGGTTTAAGGGATCTCCATGACAGATCACTATCCTAACAACTAAGAACTTTGAAACCGGTGTTCCTAAGTTTAACCTCACTCTTGTAAATATTAATCAATTTATATGAGTTGGAAGATGCGCAAAAACAATGAAGATGTGTATAGGTTCCTCTTTAAGATCAGGAAGAGAAATAATTTGCTTGGTTGCTGGGTTCCTGACACGGTACATTCCATAGGTTTTGCTTTCCTCCACTAACGAGCCATAACGACTATCTAAAAATCTTTACTGGTGTAGCAATTACTCTGTTACGTGCTCCGTAACATGTAGAACAAGATCCGCAAGGACCTTTTCATGCATTACTATTGCTTTGAGACTTCAGTTTAGTGTCAGCATAATTAGGGCTCTGCAGGGGCTGTTAGCATTTCCTGCATCTGATGACTGGTTTCTTCTTACTTCTTTGTGGTTTTGGGGGAGACAGACTGCAAATTTCCTAGAATTACGGTGTTTTCTGGAGAATCTGGACTCCCTAGTCTTTATGGATGGAGATGAAGTTTATAAAATTCAAGGACATTTGAATGTGAAAGACACTGGTTGTGAGCTCTAAGCCTCTAAGTAGTTACTAAGTAATTAGGCACCCAGATTTGGCCTATCGAAGATCACAATATAATTATACTTAATGGGGGGGGGGGCATGTTGGACTTTATCCACGAAACCCAGCACACACTAATAGCTTGTTAAGAAGAAATGTTCAGCTGTGCAGAAAAAGAGGGATCAGAAGGATTCTAATTTCATACTAGTACTGCAATGCACGGGATACCTCATAGCTACAACCGTATTAGCTTTTAGTAGGGCATAAAATACATCAGAGGTCACATAGTGATGCATTCCATATATAGATAACCATGTGCAAAAGAAGTGATATAGGTACATGTATCCTTATAACTTAATATGGATATAACTTACTTGCGTCGGTATTTATCTCTGTCAGAGTTGGATCTGATCGACTTGAACCCTCTTGGAAGTTTGATCTGAGGTGGCATTTTTGAAACCAAACAAGTACAATAGCCGCGTCTTAAAACCGAGTTCATGCTGCAAGGGAAAAGTAATAATGATGACGAGCCCACAAGAAAAGCCAAGATCTATAATTGCTTCAAAAAAATGCTACCAAGACAGAAGAACAAATTGAGGTAGGACCAAAATTAACTTGATCACTACTAATAGTATAACCAGGGCATTGCACAGTACGAGAGAGATTTAACTATCTTTAACCTAAATACGATGAATATACACAAAATAGGCTTCTTTGCCAAACGAACAAAAGATTGATTATTCAAAGTTTGAAATGATCAAAGTAAGAATGTCAGATTGACAGACTACGGATATATTAGACGCCATTCTGTTTCACTAGAACAACCAAGTACAGTTAGGGGTGGATCCTTAACCAGCTGGTCAAAGGAAGAAGCAAATCTTCAGAGGGAACAAACTTTTTCATGTACGAGTCAACAAGAAAGGCAGACTATACACTGCTAGAGCATAGAATATTCTGACTATAGAGGAAGTCAAACGCAGACTATGTGTATTAGATTTAAAATCCTAACATTTGGTTGCATCATTAGGATCTTTCACTTCTGGGCTTGGAAGACTTATACTTTGATGATCTAGAAATTTGAAAAAAATAATAATTGTTCTTTCATTTTGGGACGGAGGGAGTAGTAACTTCCTCAGCCTTTGGGGTCCGCTCCTGAGTTTTTTAGGGAGGTGAAGGGAGGTGAAGGGAAGGGAGGGGGAGGAAATGGCGGTAGCATTTCTTTCCTCCCCAATCCGCGCACAAACGGGAAGATTGAAATGGACGGAAATGAGCGCCTCATTTCCTTCCCTTTCCCTCCTCAAGAAAACTCAGGAGCACCATCAGTGAGGAAATTCTCCCACATTTCCTCCCTTTTCCTTCACTCCCACTCCATTTTTAGACTCGGGAGCGGACCCTGGCCTAGAAAGCAATTCGACTTCATTCCGCTCAAAGATTAAATTTTTAAGTCAAATATTTTGACACTGATACAATTAGCCAAGGGTATTGCAAATACATTGACAAATTAAAATTCAGTAGTCTCCATGTCTAGTTCTAGGTCACCGAATCACCATAGAAACCTATATTATAACCTAATTTGAGAAATTACACACCAATACAACGGAAAATAGACCAGCTGAAAACAAACAAATTGAAATATGTGTGCATTTTCAGAAGAACGTTCGTTCTAAACGAATAATATGATGTGAATGTTGATCAGCACAAAGCCTTGATGATGAACCCTAGTTTGCAAACAAATAGGAGACGGAGATTACCTGGTCTAAGATTGAGGGTCTGCTCCAGAGTTTGGTTTTGCGGGAGAAGGGAGGACCTGGGCGTGCTCCTGAGTTTTTTCATGCGAGGAAAGGGAAGGAAAAGGAGGCCTCATTTCCTTCCATTTCAATCCTCCGGTTGTGAGTGTGCGGATTGAGAGAAAAGAAATGTTACCGCTATTTCCTCTCCCTCTCTTCCCTTCACTTTCTTTTCTTGCAATAAAAAACTCAAGAGCAGACCCTAAGTTCGGCTTCCGAGTTTTTAAACGAGAGAGAGAAGAGAAAGGAAGTGGGAAGAAGGTAAAGGGAAAGAAGAGGTGAGAAGGAATTAAATAACTTCTTGAATCTTGAAGTAGTATTCTGAGTATGAGTATAGGGGAAAAAAGTAGGGAAAAAAAAATTAATTATACTTGTACTTTTTTTTTTTTTATTCAGGTTCCCAGTTTCACTGGATTAATGGGATATTGTTAGTACCCGGTCTGAAAAAAGGGATTGAAGTGCAATTCGGGAAAATTTGGGACTAAATTGGAATTTGGAAGCTTTTTGGACCAAATTGGAATTTATGAAAAATTCAGGGACTAAACGGGAAATATGGAAATTTTGGACGAATTTGATATACTCCCTCCGTCCCACCCGAATTTGGACAAATTTCCTTTTTGGGCGTCCCATCCGAATTTGGACAACCCAAAAAGGAAAGTTTATAATAATAAAAAATGGGCATACCCCACTCACTCATTAACTCCACTCATTCTCCACCATACAATTTATTCAACCAACCACTATTAACTCCACTCATTTTCTCTCTTCATTTTCTACCACACATTTTTATTATCTTATTGTTATTTCTTAATCTCCGTGTAAAGTAACTTTGTCCAAATTCGGGTGGGACGGAGGGAGTATAAAAATTCCTGGGATTAAATGAAAGATAAAATTCCAAAGAGCGAAGTGCAAAAGAAGTCATTTCAGTGGCCAAAATGGACTTGGAAATAGCGGAGGCGAAACGAATAAACATTGATACTAAAAAGTGGCCAAATGGTAGCATTCTGTGGCCCATTGGCTATCTGTGAGTACAGACCCGAAGCAAGGCACGGGCCGGACCAAATTCATTAAGTGTGGTAGGAGTAGCAGATGGGCCAAAGCTTTATTGGGCCAAATATGGGCCGATCGACCCTTTTAAGCTCATTTGGCCGATCGACTATTATCAGCCGCCGCCATAATCTAATTTCTAGTGCCGATCGGACCTTATTTTAAGGCCGATCGACCCTTTATTTTTTGTGCCGATCGAACCTTATTTTAGGGCCGATCGACCCTTCGATTAGTCCGGTCCAAATCTTACCGAAGCACTATAAATAAGTGTGCCGGCTCCCATTCTCAACACACAATTTTACTCGGGAGAAGCGAGATTACACTTGCTTTACCCACAGTTCTTCTTACTCTCTTCGAATCGCCCTAGATTCGACCTCAAAGTCTTGCTACAATTGGTAAGACTCTTTTTAATATTTTTGTTCTTTATTATTATTGTCTTTATTATTATTATTGTTTGCATGCTTAGTATATTTTAATTACTTTATTTCTTGCTTATGTCATATATGTTAGATTTAGGGTTGTTTTAATATATTTAAATATGTAATAGCCGAGGATGATCTAAGGTTTCGCCTAAGAAACCCGATGGATCTAGGAACTATTTCTTTCCTTCCACCTTAGTTATAATTGTCCCATGATCAACAATCCCCCAAGGATGAACGTTGATTAGTGCACCTTCAGGGCCTAACTTCAAAGGTTCTAGGGTGTGATCATCAATTAATTCTTTCTTTCCCCTCCTCCTTATGCATGATCCCGCTTCTTCTATCTATTCCCGTAAACACCGCACACAACCAACACCCCACATGCTAGAAAGACCGATTCGTCGGGCAATAGGAGTGATAACGTTTCTTCTCGTTGTAACTTGACCCCGAACCCAATTAACTGTTTAGCCTTTTTTCAAAGCTTTGGGCTATATCAAAGTGGCGTGGCGACTCTCAAATTTAAATTAATATTTTAATATAGTTTAAATCGAGTGTCACTAAATGAATATCCCATTTCGGTCCGACTTTACATAATTAATTTATTTTCAAACTTCCGAATGCGCGTTGCATCGGGACGGGGTATTCACAGTGGCGACTACTGTAGGGGAATTTGTTTTGAAATCTTTTCAAACTAAGCGGGTCAGACTTTCGTTTTCTTGTATGGTGTTGTACTTTTCGCTTTCTTTTTATTTTCTTTACTCTTAACTGTTGCATTGCATGCATGCATTTCGTGTAAATAAAAAATCTTTCTCTTTTTTCTCTAAAAAAGAATTAGACTTCTCTACCTCACACTACCACTAGAGTCCGTGTCACACTGCACAGACACCCTTTTACCCTTCGGAGAAGCCAAAGTGCGGGAAGTGTGGTGATCATGTCGCCTCCCTTCCGAGTCTCACTTGGCCATCCACTCATCAGTGCGCTTCGGCTGCACGGTGGGAGCCTAAAACCTAACCCTTGCGTCACCCACTTTTCTAGGAATACACTCCATATGACCGGTTGGTTTGACTAGCTTTTTTATATAGACAATTAATAAGGTCTTTATGTTGAGTCACTACGAATCAGTGATAAGTCAAGATCTATAGAGAGAAAAGAGCACAAAAAATTTGATTTCCTTTTTAAAAGGATGTGCCATGTAAGGTCGAGTGCTTGTTAAAAGATCTTGTCTTATCATAGGTCTGTGGTACTTCCCATAAATATCATCTTAAATGTCTATATGAGACGATTAGTCGTTAGGATCCACCACTTTAGGACATTTAGTTAGTTGCGAAAAAAGGGTATCCCTTCCAACCAAGAGTAGGGTCTATAAAATAGAGGGCTTTTTTGTAAATAAAGTGCTTAACTATCCCTCATTTTTAGGACCCTCCGAGGTCCGCTCTTCATTTTTAGGACCTTCCGAGGTCCACTCCTCATTTTTAGGACCTTCCGAGGTCCGCTCCTCATTTTTAGGACCTTCCGAGGTCCGCTCCTCATTTCTAGGACCTTCCGAGGTCCGCTCCTCATTTCTAGGACCCTCCGAGGTCCGCTCCTCATTTCTAGGACCCTCCGAGGTCCGCTCCTCATTTCTAGGACCCTCCGAGGTCCGCTCCTCATTTTTAGGACCCTCCGAGGTCCGCTCCTCATTTTTAGGACCCTCCGAGGTCCGCTCCTCATTTTTAGGACCTTCCGAGGTCCGCTCCTCATTTTTAGGACCCTCCGAGGTCCGCTCCTCATTTTTAGGACCCTCCGAGGTCCGCTCCTCATTTTTAGGACCCTCCGAGGTCCGCTCCTCATTTTTAGGACCCTCCGAGGTCCGCTCCTCATTTTTAGGACCCTCAGAGGTCCGCTCCTCATTTTTAGGACCCTCCGAGGTCCGCTCCTCATTTTTAGGACCCTCCGAGGTCCGCTCCTCATTTCTAGGACCCTCCGAGGTCCACTCTCCATTTCTAGGACCCTCCGAGGTCCGCTCTTTACTTCTTGGACCCTTCAAGGTCCACACCTCTTGCGGACCGCTCTAGGATCAGTCTCTCTATCTTGGACCGTTCAAGGTCCACTCTTTGACCCTTCGTGGTGCTCTTCCTATACTATGTCCACTCTCCCAATCTTGGACCATTCAAGGTCCACTTCTCATATCTTGGACCGTTCAAGGTCCACTCCTCATATCTTGGGCCGTTCAAGGTTCGCTCCTCTTCTCTTGGACCCTTCAAGGTTCACTCCTCTTCTCTTGGACCCTTTAAGGTCCACTCCTCTTCTCTTGGACCCTTTAAGGTCCACTCCTCTTCTCTTGGACCCTTTAAGGTCCACTCCTCATCTCTTGGACCCTTCAAGGTCCACACTCCTCATATCTTGGACCGTTCAAGGTCCGCTCTTCTTCTCTTGGACCCTTCAAGGTCCACTCCTCAATTTAGGACCCTTCGAGGTCCACTCTCTCTATCTAGGACCATTAAAGGTCCACCTTTCCACCTGAGACTCTTCGAGGTCCACCCTCGTCTCTTGGACCATCCATGGTCCACTCCTCTACCTTAGACCCCCATGGTCTACAAGTTAGGACCCTTCAAAGTTCTACCTCTCATCTCTTGAACCTTCCATAGTCTGCTCCCTTAGCCTTAAAACCATCCATAGTTTAGATCCTTTATCTCTAGCACCCTTCAGCCAAAGACCAACCAAGGCCAATCCTCACCCAAGACCAAATTTACTCACCTAGATCACCCTCATTTGACCAAGGATTGAGTCATCTTCCTCTCCTTTTTTCACCAAACGGACTCTTTTACATTCATCCTCTCTCTTTCTCTAAACTTAACCACTGGTTGTATCATCAATCGGGGCCCCCTCGAACTACGGTGACTGAGACTCGTATCTTAAATGGTAAGGGTTACGTAGGCAACCTCGGCCAGTCAAACTCAAAATTGTGGAGGTCAAATATTTTCTCAAGGATGCCTTAAGATTAATTATGAATCTAATTCAACTCATTGGTTTGACTCCGCCATATGTTCTTACGAGAATTCCACATCATGTCTCCGGAGAAAAGCATTGAAGCCCTCAAAGAAGTCTCAAACATGAGGTTGGGAGTGATCAACCTCCTCAAAGACATGCATGAAATTGAGCGGCATCATTTGTCCTACATTCGGGAATACTTGAGAAGAGTTCCTCCTCTGTTCAATTCCGGGGTCCCTATCATCCACATGCTTATGGTTCCCCTTATGGTCCTACACATCAGAATTTCTCATTCGGGATGCTGCGTGGCTACCAACCAACTAAAGGCATCAATACCCGAAGAAGATCAACAAGGAACATTTTGATGACTTAGGAATGCACTGTGGGTGAGTTCTTCGACATTTTGGTGGGAAAGAATTTGATCGAGCCGCTCGAGAACTACAAGCCTATTAACCCAAAGGAAGACTTAGATACATCCAAGTTTTGCGGATACCACAAGTCTGTTTGGGCATACCAGCGACAAATGTGTGCAACCGAAACGCTCAATTCAAAGATTGATCAACCAAGGGAAGACCCAAGGCCTCATTGATGAAGGAACCCTCACCCTTCGAGGGAAGATTTAGATTCATTCGGTCTTGTAGGTTCTAGTGCGTCTTTACGTCCATTTTGGGCATTGATATGTAATGTCCACTTTGAACTAGTTACTTCGATAATAAAAAGGTCTTTCTTTCTTTTCTCTCTAGACTTGAGACATAATCTCGCATTACTTTCAAGAAGATTGTTTTATTTATAATTATCACTTGGTTGCTAATCTCCGATAAACTCACCGGCTAATAAAGTAAACAATGAATGAATGCTTTGATTGGAGTAAACAACTCACCGTTCCTTCTTCATATACACCATCCCTATACACCCTTCTCTTATACACTCTCTCCATACTCCACGATATACTTTTTCATACACTCCTTGTACATACCCGTTATACCTTCTCAAACATACACTTCCCCAAATACACTCTCCCCACTTAAACATCCTCTTCATATGATCATTTATTTTAAACCCCCATTTGACCTCCTTTCCATATGGTCAAGACAAGCACAAAGACCGTTGTTCCTCATCATCGAGAAAATAGTGCTCACGCCACTTTGCAATTTAAAGAAGATGCAAGGAGTCGTTCCTATCCTTCACAAGTGCTTTGCATGAATATCAACTTGGGGCTCACCAACCCCCAATCTCGCGTCTCCTCGATTTTCCATTCGATCGATAAGCTTTCATTGAATATGCTCACATATCTTTCTTATGGTCCGAATATATTACGCCTTACTTAATAAGTCGGTTAATTGAGTTTGCATTTATTTTAAATACTCTTTTGAGAATGCTATCCAGTAGCGATTGAAGCTTAAACCTCTCACCATAGGAAGCCATAACCTTATCCTCACTAAATAATACCCTTTCATTTCAAGATCGACAAGTTTTGAGACCCTAAGGAAGAAGCCCATACTAGGGGCTCCCTCGACTCACAAAGGAAGTAATCACCTCCAAGCTCAAGAAAGGCGGAATGCAAAAGAAACTCATACAAGGGGCTCCCTCGAAGGGACCACCTCCAAGCCCAAGAGGGAAAAGGTAAAACCATCCTAAGGCATACACTAGGGGCTATCGCGAGCAAACAAATCCAAAGGCTTTTCTCGATAAGAGGGTGTTTAAAAAAAAAAAAAAAAACTTCATCACCCGAAGTGAACCTCCCAAAGGTTGTGAAAACGAGATATCGAGTGAAGGTCCTATCGTGATCAAGTTACCTGCTGGAGTCACAACAATCTCGCGAGAAGAAGCAACAAAAATTCCCTCTTGGACAAATCCCGTAAACCAATTCCAAAATCCATCCTCTCACTTTTAGAGGATTCCATCACCACCCTTGACCTTATCAAAATCAAAGTTAACCTCACTCTTAGAGGTTCTGAAGAAGCAGCAACAAGAAAATCCCTTCACCTTAGAAATTCCAAACACATCCCTCAAACCAACCTCTCAGCAAAAAGCCCAGCCGACCTCTCACTTTAAGAGGTCATGTTAATCATCACCTAATGATCGATCGCAACCCAAAGACCAGCTACAACCGCCACCGAATGGCATTCTCAAAAGATTATTTAAAAAAAAAAAAAAATGCATATTCAGATTTTTGAGTCTTTTGTTATCCTACGTGAGCATATTACATATCCTCTCAAAAGTTTGGGAACTCGTCCTATTCTTGAAATTCGTTCATTCGACTCCTTAAACACTGTCTGCAAAAGTCTCACTGGGGCTTTGCATCCGTGCCTCTCAGCGGCACTCCGGTAAAAGCAAGGAGACACGCGCCAGGGACTACTCCCCTCGGCTTGCGAGAACAAAGGAACAAAGAATCTTCACTTGAAGGAATGAAAAAATCTTTGGGTTATAATCAGTCAATTCCCACCTTTTCTTCCACCCCAATCTTTTTTCTATTTTTCATTCTTTCCCATGAAGGAGATCAATGCAGCGGCAGCCCGCACCACGATTATCACCGAACAGCCCAGAACAGCAAGCAACAACGGAACATTCTTCTCCTTCTAAAGACAAGCCAGATTTCCAACTTCTAATCAAAACAGTCATTATTTGTTTACTCATATAATTGGAATTTGATAAACCAATCAGTGAGGTCCATTCACGAGCAATCAAGATGTAATTCTGAATAAAATAAATTCTTCAAATGTCTCGACAAGTCTTCTTTTTCTACATCATAGGAAAATAGAGCCAAACACTTTGTCTTTACGTCTCTGGGGGCTTCCATACACTTTTCCACACCTTGTGATGCTTATACTCTCCCAAAGAGAGTCAAACCCAAAAGCGAAAGTGTCATACACGAACTCGGGATCCATTCCCACCTTCGAAAAAATGCGCCCACTGCACATATACATTTCCGAGTCTTGTCAGACTGATTGACCATTGTTCGAAACGAGGGGTCGCCCGTGGCCGCAAGATGACTCGTACGCAAATAGGGATGCATTGAATCTCTCCAAGTGGGGCTTGTGTTAAGCTGTTCTCTCAGGCTCTCTTCAGGTTTGCTCTGCATCATCAACTGGGGCTTCGTCATTCCCTTCAGGTTTGCTTTGCATCATCAACTGGGGCTTCGCTATTCATCATCAATTGGGGCTTCGCCAAGGTTACTTCATCAAACATTGGGGCTCCCCTAAAAAAAAATGGGTCGACTATGTGCTCTAACAAAAATCGGAGCTCCAATGAAGTCATATCTAGCATGAAGGGCATCCCTTGTCATCAAGATCAGCATGTGGCAAACTCTTGGAGTTAGTTAGAAACATGATTAATCATAAGGCCTCCTTATCAAAATAACATGCTTTCAAAATGCTATCCTCTTTGGCACCTTGTTTACAAAATCACTCTTTGGTCTCCACAAATTTTCAAACTCTTCAAAGACGCCTCTCTCTCTCAAGGTGACTCGGTCCTGCCCCTTATCTCTGGACATCAAACTTACCTAATCCCATCTTCTCGGCCTCGCCTAGTTTAAACCATAACCTTTCTGCTCAAACTGCCTTGTTCAGACTTACCACAAATGTAAAACCCTAGCCCTAAGCCTAGGTAACAAAAATTTCTCTAAACCCTAGCCTCAAGCAAGCCTAGGTGACAAATACCTCTCTAAACCCTAGCCTCAAACCTAGGTGACAAATGCCTCTCTAAACCCTAGCCTTAAGCTTAGGTGACAAATACCTCTCTAAACCCTAGCCTCAAGCCTAGGTGACAAATATCTTTCTAAACCCTAGCCTCAAGCCTAGGTGACAAATATCTTTCTAAACCCTAGCCTCAAGCCTAGGTGACAAATACCTTTCTAAACCCTAGCCTCATGTCTAGGTGACAAATACCTCTCTAAACCCTAGCCTTAAGCCTAGGTGACAAATACCTCTCTAAACCCTAGCCTCAAACCTAGGTGACAAATACCTCTTTAAACCCTAGCCTCAAGCCTAGGTGACAAATACCTCTCTAAACCCTAGCCTCATGTCTAGGTGACAAATACCTCTCTAAACCCTAGCCTTAAGCCTAGGTGACAAATGCCTCTCTAAAACCCTAGCCTTAAGCCTAGGTGACAAATGCATCTCTAAAACCCTAGCCTTAAGCCTAGGAGACAAGACTCCTCTCTAAGCCTTAGCAATGATTATCCCAATCTTTTAATCGCTTGGTTCTTCGGCTCGGGAAGCCATAATAATCCCAATCAATTCACACAACTATTCTTCATCGCAAACAAGTAGCCTAAGTCCTTTGGCGGCTCTGCGCTTCCGCATTTTAGAGGTCTATCCTCCATTTCAAAAGGTCCGTCCTGTATCTCAGAGGGTCCGTCCCGTACTTTCAAAGGGCCCGTCCCGCATTTCAGAGGTCTATCCTCCATTTCAAGGGTCCGTCCCGCATCTTTAAAGGGTCCGTTCCGTACTTTCAAAGGGTCCGTCCCGCATCTTCAAAGGGTTCGTCCCGCACCTTCAAAGGGTCCGTCCCGCATTTCAGAGGTCTATCCTCCATTTCAAGGGTCCGTCCCGCATCTTCAAAGGGTCCGTCCCGTACCATCAAAGGGTCCGTCCCGCATATCAAAGGGTCCGTCCCGCATTTCAGAGGTCTATCCTCCATTTCAAAAGGTCCGTCCTGTATCTCAGAGGGTCCGTCCCGTACCTTCAAAGGGTCCGTCCCGCATCTTCAAAGGGTCCGTCCCGCATCTTCAAAGGGTCCGTCCCGCACCTTCAAAGGGTCCGTCCCGCATTTCAGAAGTCAAAATTATCCAATCTTTGGGTGACTCCCCGGACAGTCAAATCTTTGGGTGACTCCCCGGACAGTCAAATATTTGGCTTTTGATTCCCACACAGTATTTTCCCACATTGCCCCATACACTTTCTCTCAGTACGCGAATCAAGACTATACTTGAATTTCCTTTCCACAACATATCTTCACAGGGAAAAATCAAGACTACACTTGATTTGTTCCATCACACACAATTTTCAAGGGGAAAATCAAGACTATACTTGAATTTCCTTTCCACACATTATCTCACAACATATCTTCACAGGGAAAAATCAAGACTACACTTGATTTGTTCCATCACACACAATTTTCAAGGGGAAAATCAAGACTATACTTGAATTTCCTTTCCACACATTATCTCACAACATATCTTCACACGGAAAAATCAATACTACACTTGATTTGTTCCATCACACACAATTTTCAAGGGGAAAATCAAGACTATACTTGAATTTCCTTTCCACACATTATCTCACAAATCAAGACTACACTTGATTTGTTCCATCACACACAATTTTCGAGGGAAAAATCAAGACTATACTTGAATTTCCTTTCCACACATTATCTCACAAATCAAGACTACACTTGATTTGTTCCATCACACACAATTTTCGAGGGAAAAATCAAGACTATACTTGAATTTCCTTTCCACACATTATCTCACAAATCAAGACTACACTTGATTTGTTCCATCACACACAATTTTCGAGGGAAAAATCAAGACTATACTTGAATTTCCTTCCCACACATTATCTCACAACATATCTTCACACGGAAAAATCAAGACTACACTTGATTTGTTCCATCACACACAATTTTCGAGGGAAAAATCAAGACTATACTTGAATTTCCTTTCCACACATTATCTCACAAATCAAGACTACACTTGATTTGTTCCATCACACACAATTTTCAAGGAGAAAATTAAGACTATACTTGAATTTCCTTTCCACACACAACATATTTTCCCGCGGAGAAGGCAAGACTATACTTGATTCTCCTTTCCATACATCTCTCAATATTATTCGAATCGCCCTTAGATTCGATCCTCAAAGCCTTGCCACAAATCGCATCTTTGGCTTGAGACGCTGCACGTCCGCCACTCTCGAGTACTAAACGCCCACGTTTTCGAACTACGACTTGGCTTGATTCCTCTTGGGATACGTAGGTAGCCCGACGTGGGTCCAGCCACTTGACCTACCTGGTCATCCTTTTGCGACTCAGCTCAAGTCCAAAAAAGGTCACTTTCCTTACCTCCTGAAATCCCTTTTTTCAGGACGGATCCTATTCTTTTATCGTCGACCCCACTTGTCTTACAAGAAGCGTCACCGAGGGGCTACTGTTAGTACCCGGTCCGAAAAAAGGGACTGAAGTGCAATTCGGGAAAATTTGGGACTAAATTGGAATTTGGAAGCTTTTTGGACCAAATTGGAATTTATGGAAAATTCAGGGACTAAACGGGAAATATGGAAATTTTGGACGAATTTGATATATAAAAATTCCTGGGATTAAATGAAAGATAAAATTCCAAAGAGCGAAGTGCAAAAGAAGTCATTTCAGTGGCCAAAATGGACTTGGAAATAGCGGAGGCGAAACGAATAAACATTGATACTAAAAAGTGGCCAAATGGTAGCATTCTGTGGCCAACTGGCTATACCACGGCTGGACAAGCAAGGCACGGGCCGGCCAAATTCATTAAGTGTGGCCGAGTAGCAGATGGGCCAAAGCTTTATTGGGCCAAATATGGGCCGATCGACCCTTTTAAGCTCATTTGGCCGATCGACTATTATCAGCCGCCGCCATAATCTAATTTCTAGTGCCGATCGGACCTTATTTTAAGGCCGATCGACCCTTTATTTTTTGTGCCGATCGAACCTTATTTTAGGGCCGATCGACCCTTCAGTTGGTCCAGCCCAAGTACCGAAGCACTATAAATAAGTGTGCCCGGCTCCCATTCTCAACACACAATTTACTCGGGAGAAGCGAGACTACACTTGCTTTACCCACAGTTTTTCTTACTCTCTTCGAATCGCCCTAGATTCGACCTCAAAGTCTTGCTACAATTGGTAAGACTCTTTTTAATATTTTTGTTCTTTATTATTATTGTCTTTATTATTATTATTGTTTGCATGCTTAGTATATTTTAATTACTTTATTTCTTGCTTATGTCATATATGCTAGATTTAGGGTTGTTTTAATATATTTAAATATGTAATAGCCGAGGATGATCTAAGGTTTCGCCCTAAGAAACCCAATGGATCTAGGAACTATTTCTTTCCTTCCACCTTAGTTATAATTGTCCCATGATCAACAATCCCCCAAGGATGAACGTTGATTAGTGCACCTTCCGAGGGCCTAACTCAAAGGTTCTAGGGTGTGATCATCAATTAATTCTTTCTCTCCCCTCCTCCTTATGCATGATCCCGCTTCTTCTATCTATTCCCGTAAACACCGCACACAACCAACACCCCACATGCTAGAAAGACCGATTCGTCGGGCAATAGGAGTGATAACGTTTCTTCTTCTGTTGTAACTTGACCCCCGAACCCAATTAACTGTTTAGCCTTTTTTCAAAGCTTTGGGCTATATCAAAGTGGCGTGGCGACTCTCAAATTTAAATTAATATTTTAATATAGTTTAAATCGAGTGTCACTAAATGAATATCCCATTTCGGTCCGACTTTACATAATTAATTTATTTTCAAACTTCCGAATGCGCGTTGCATCGGGACGGGGTATTCACAGATATGCCCAATATAGTCAGGATGACAGCACCCCTTATATTTCTGGTCACAAGCTCCAGCTGCTTCTGCCAAAATTCAAACTGCTTTTTTAACCGCTCGAATGTGTCCCGGGGGGACTCCTAAAAATTCTGAAACTCATGGTATATATTTCCACAAATAGATTTTCATGGAAAATCGAACCTATGACCTCCCAAAAGGGAAGTCGGTTAGCATACCACAAGATCAGGAGGCCTTAGGTATACTTGTACTCTTCTTAATTGAAAGGAAGAGAAGGTTATACTTGAGGGGTAAAATAAGTTTAATCAAAAAAATTGTTTTATAGGTTTTTCTTTTCTTTCAATTCCTCCTACTTTTGGAAGGATTGTGTGGGAGAGAAAATTTTAAAAAAAATTCTTCCCTTTTCTTTCACTTTCTTCCTAAAACATCTTGAAAGCAACTTTAGGGAGGGGGGGGGAATATATTAGATTTTCTCCCATTTCTTTCCTTTCTCTTGTTTTTAAAATTCGGGAGCGCACCCTAAGATCGGAGCAATTCGTATATCAAGTTTTCGAGGGGTTACGGGTACTCGATCTTGGAAAGAATCGCCAAGATTTGGTTCTTGTTTGTTTGTGAGGGATTAAAATGACACACTAAGATATACTTCCCCCGTCTCATTAATAATTTCACTTTTTGTCAAAATGGGTGTTCTATTTAAAGCTTCACCTTTTCTAAAATGGCAAAGAATCTTTACTATTCACCCACTCATTTTCTCTCCTATTTTACTATTACACTCACAATATTTTTCAAATTTACTATTTCTTCCACTCATTCTCTCTCATATTTTACTATTACACTCACAACATTTTCTCCACTCACCAATTTTTTTAATTTGCGTGCCCACCCCAAAAGGGTGAAGCAATTACCGGGACGGAGGGAGTATATATATATATATATATATATATATATATATATATATAAAAGCAAAGGATCATCTAAACATTAAGCATGAGCATAATAAAATCAAAATATCAAAATAAATAATTAAATTAAAGCTACGAAATGCTACAATAATTGCTACAGTGAAAACTTTGCTACAGTACTTAAAAGTACGTGATCAATTATTTTACCCTGAAATATCAAAATAAATCGTATAAATATATCATGTAGTATAAGGAGATTGAGAGATGGTTGAATGCTTACTTTGTATCGATTTAAACATAAAGCATGAGAAAAAGTATAATTGAAATATCAAAATAGAATTAAGTCTGGTACGTGGCATTGTTACACCATAGTTTTTTCGTTAGAGGCGATACTGGAAGTTTAATGGTTTTCAGTCTATATACCAAATCTTAATTAAACTTTGTATTTGTAACACATAAATATATCATGTAGTATAAGGAGATTGAGAGATGGTTGAATTCTTACATTGTATTGATACAGAATAACAATTGATGGTTATAGAGTTTTGTGAGAGAAATGGTAGAGAGAGAAATATGTCAAAATTATCTCTGCCTGTTCTAAAGATGGAAATCCGTTTATATACTCCACGGATTCTAAATTTTTCTTTCAATCTAATTTACAGAACATTATTTAGTGGGGCGGCTAACATTTGCTTTTTTCTTTTGTAGGGGCCCCTGCTTTGTTTGCATTGGTATTGTCCAGCGTTGTGCAGATTTGATGTAAGTGGAGTGGATGTGTTTTGAATAATTGAAGCTAGTGGATGCTTTGTCAGGTGTTAAGTAGGTGTCGGTAAGCTGGTGGATGCTTTTTATGGATGCTTTGTGTCAGGTGTCTTGTCAAGCTCATAGATCTAGTTCTGCTTGGGTAAACCAATCGTCATTGGGGGTTGTGCCCTCGTCATTGACCGATGATAAGCTTCCTTCCTCGCTGAGTTGGAGCATTAATTTTCGAGATCCGCTGGATTTGTACATTGGGCCATTTGGGCCATGATTTGTTGTTTTCAGACTAGAAATTCTTCAGTCTTTTGGGTATGTTTTGGAGGGGTTACTTTGCAGAATTTGGGTTTTTGTTCAAAGTATTTTGTTACAGCATCAGGCCCACATTCGGCAATATTTGTTTTGTCTCACCATTTGATTTTGTATTTGCGGACCAAGCTAGGGAGAATGATCTTTTGTACACACACACACACTTTTATTGATTGTTCGAAGGAACACTCTTTTGTACACAATCACATATTTGTTCTTTCTTAAGTGCAAATTCTGTCATAAAGATTCAAGAAACTTGAAAATTATGACAAAATAATGCCCAAAGGGGAGATTGAGCAATATGCTCTGGATATATCAATTTTGTTGACCATTGATCATATGCATTTTGTACACACGCGGGGGTAATTGTTTTGTCCAATCCAAAAGATTTCCACCAATGATGAAACCAGAATGGAGTTGGGTAAGAGAATTGGGGACTAAAGTGTAAGAAATATGAGAGAGAAAAGGTTTTGTTTTGTTTGAAAAATGTCCATGACCAGGCTAAAATATAGTCTCAATAATTAAATCGGGTTGAATTGTTAGGAAAAAATTAAATCGTTTGCCTCATTGGGTTTTTGTCCCCAGTCAGAGACTGTAAGAAATTTCATAATTTTTACTTTACAGTATCGGATCTTAGTAGCATCAGAATGATCAGTTGAATATTGAAACGTTGCAAATTTTATTTGGATTAAATTTTTTTCGTAATAAAATTGTGATTTAGAAAAATTATCTGGTAGATAATTATGAGACCTTGGTAAAATAAATTTCGAAACTTAGTAAGGATGCCAGTTTCTATTTTGTTCAAAATATTCTTGTTCTAAAACAATGATAAAATCTTCATGAGTTTTGTAGGAATAATGAGTGGGTGACATTTGTCTTGGGTAAGAATTGGGTGTAATTTGTCTAGTGTTTGGGGGGGGTTGTTTGTGTTTGTGTAGTGGGTGGTTTGTCCATATTGAGGGTGTTTTTATAAGTGGTTAATTTTTGTGGGGAGCTATACGAGGATGGTTCCTGGGTTAAGGAAGGATATAATGGTTTTATTTCGGAAGATAGGATAGCAAATCAGTTTTCAACCTTTGGTGTTTTGTCTGAAATAAAATTTGAAAGTTTGATTAATGGCAATGGTTTTGTAAAGTACAGGGGCTTCTTCTCTTTGTCTTTTGTTGACGGTCCTGTAATCATTCTGTAGACAAAACTATTAGTCTGGAAATATTTTATTTTGTTGTAAATATCCGGGATAATCATTGGCTATACATTTTCAAATTCTTTTTAAAGCAGAAATTTCGCTTCTAATGAAGGGGGCAAATGGACGAGAAAAATTATATTCTAGAAGTTCTTCTAAGTCGTAAGTATGCCATTTAATTTTTATCGTTTTGTGAAGGGGTACTTTATTGTGAATATTTTTACATTATTTTAATAATATATCTGTTTTTTGTAAACAATAATTTAAATAATTTGAATTGTTTAAATGGATAATATTTTTGTTAATAATAATAGGCCATATTGGTTCTCGTTCTGTTTGTAATATAAGAATGGTTTTTGAGTTAAGTTGTTCCATTTTCTTGTAAGAATTCTATAGTCAGAAAGTCTGGAATAGAGTTGTCTTTTCCTGCAATATGTATTATTTCAAAATAAAAAATTGATAATAGTGTTTGCCATCTGGCAAAAATCTGTTTTGCAGCTAGGTTCTTAACATCATTTTGTAAAACGTCTTTTGCACCTTTGCAATCGACTTTAACTGTAAATTTTTGGTTAAGTAAGTCAACTTGAAACTTTGTTATGCATAAGACTATGAAAAGAATTTCTTTCTTTATTGTTGAATAATTGGATTGGGTAGTATTCCATATTCCTGAATAGTATTTAATTATATGATCTTGTCCATTTATTTGTTGATTTAATATCCCTCCGTAATCAATTTCGGAAGCATCTGTGCTAATAACTTTTGGTGCCTTTACATCACAAATTGTTAAGATGGGTAGACTCTTGACATGAGTTTTAATTTGTTTTACTACTTTTGTATGTTCATCTGTCCATGGTTTTGGATTCTTTTTTAACCTATCAAATAATGTTTTACAAATTTGTCTTAGTTTTGAAAGGAAGTCGGCTATATAATTTAATGATCCTAAAAATCTTACACTTGGTTTTTATCCAGTATTTTATCAGGAAATTTGGCTGCAAATTCTATTGATCTTTGAATCGGAATGATTGTATTGTTTGTTATTTCATAACCCAAAAATCTTATTTTTGTCTGATATAATTTTATTTTGGTTTTTGAGAGAACTAATCAGTTTCTTATCATTGTTTTATAAAAAATATCTAAATGTTTTTGGTGTTGCATTAAGTCTTTACTAAAAACTAATACATCATCTATGTAGGTGATAATAAACGTATATTGGTTGAATATGTCATTCATGATTTTTTGAAATTCACTTGGAGCATTTTTTAGTCCAAATGGCATTACGTTCCATTCATACTCACCAAATAGTACTGTGAAGGCTGTTTTATATTTATCTTCTTCTGGTATTTGTATTTGCCAAAATTCATATTTCATATCAAATTTTGAAAATATTGTGGCATCGTGTAATCTTTTTAATAAGTTTTGTTTGTTTGGAATTGAATATCTAATCCATTTTAGTGATGTATTCAAAGGTTTGTAATGTATGACTAGTCTTGGCGCTCCTCTTTCTATTTCGGCATTCTTAGAGACATAAAAGGCTGAGCATGACCAAGGTGATTTACTTTTTCTTATTAATTTTTTATCGAGTAAATATTTTATTTCTTTTTTACAATATTCTAATAGTTCTTGGTTCATTTGCATTGACCTTGCTTTTGTTGGGATTGTTTTTTCGTTAAAATCCTTTTTGTATGGTAAAGCTACTACGTGTTTATTTCTTTCCCAGAAGGCTGTGGGTAAATCTGAACATAAGTTATTTTCAAATTTTTTCTGATGTTTTTGAGATTATATTCTTGGAGTTGCAATTTTTCTTATATTTTGACATTTAATAGATCTTGTTTAAGAAATCTAATCTGTTCTTGTAAAATATTTATTTTGGATACATTTGTTTTTTTGTAAATTATTTGCAACATGGTTTGAAACGGGGTGTAAAAATTTTAAAATTGTTTGTTGTCCTAATATTCTTGTTTCTACTTCTTGTTTAGAGACTGAAAAAGGGTATATCAAGTAAAAAAGGGTTTCCTAATATAACTTTTGTATTTAGATTTTTTACAAGCATCAGGCTTTTCTTGAAACAAATATTGTTATTATATACGTGTGCTTCTGGTATCTTGTATTTTACTTGTAATTTTGATGAATTGACTGTCGAAAGGCTTTGTTTTATTTTAACAAAATATTTTGAGGGTATTATTCCTTGTTCTATACAGTTTAAATCAGCTCCGGAGTCTAGCATAGTTATTCCTCAGTATTTAAAGTCTTGAATTTTCATATTTATAGTGACATACCATTTTTGAAATTTTACTTTGGTTAGTGTATATATACTTTCTTCTGTAGAAGAATTGCCTTCTGAATTCGAAGAGGATTTTTTTTTTTTTTTTGCAAAGGGTTTGGAAATGTTTATCTAAATCTTCTTTCTTAGATTTGGATGTTTCTCCTTTATAAGTTGAGTGTATTTGGCTTTTGATTTCTTGTAATGCTATTTTTGCTTCTATTTCTTTTTGTGTCTTTTTGTAATTCTAAGTTGTTCTACTTTAATAATTTTATTTCTTGTTTTATTTCTTTAATTTCATTTTGTAAATCAATTAAAGAAATTTGTTTCTTCTTATCTTGAAACATCTATATATATATATATATATATATATATATATATATATATATATATATAAAGGTTCAAGTGATCTAAACATCTTTTCCCTCCAAAACTATATCAGAATTTGAAAAGTCATTTTCATTACTTTCTATACATTTAATAATTACACTATTTTTTTAACCATAATTATACTATTAAAAAGGGATATTTGCTGAATAAAAATTGTACAAGTTTATCATAGCATTTTATACCTTTTATGAATTATCACAAGAAATCTTGTAAAAAAATTGTTGCAATTTAAATTTTCTTCCGATTTGTCATTAAAAATAACTTATAAAAGTGCACTTACTTCCTCTAAATATTATCCAATTTATAGTGCTCTTTCAAAAAAAAAATATTATTAAATTTTTTATTCTTTAACCAATGGAAAAGGTTATTAAAAGACAAAATATTAAATTATTGATTTATCTCATTCAAAAAAATTCTAAACGATGTTGAGTCAGCTCTAATAAAGTTAATTTTTTTAAAAAATGGAGTATATCTTTTAATTTCTAACTAAGACGAACATTATATGAAATTTGATTATAGTATTTTCAAATAAATATAAATTATAATTATAAATTAAATGATAAATATTTTAATATTCGTAAATATGAGTAACGTGTTATAAAAATTAACTATATTTTTTTTTAAAAAAAATGTTAATGCATAGAATTATAAAATTAACTTTTTGTTAGTAGTATGATTAGTATTTTATGTTTTAATATTCTTGGGTATATTTACTTAATAAAATATTTTTAGTATTTATTTATTTAGTTAGTTAATTATTTAAAGAACAAATTTATCAAATAATGTTCTTCTTTTAAAAGACAATATTTGTAAAAAATAGGTGATCAAGTGATGTTAATGTCACTTCCTTTATAAACATTTTAAAACTTTGATACATGGTATTGATATTGAAAATAAAGGTGAATATTTCACTGATAATTATGTATTTTAATAAATATTTTAATATGTACAATTCAATTTGTTAATTATATGTGTAATATTATGGATTAATACAATGACATATTTTGTTGAAATAATTATCTTTAAAATTATATTTTCTTAAATTATTATTATTTTTATATATTTTTAGTTAATTTTTCAAATTTATTTATTCGTGCGTTTAACGCACGGGTGTAAAACTAGTTTTTATAACGTCTTTGTATTGAGACGGTGAAGATGTTTCTGGTGTTTCCTCATTAATGGTTTTTTTAATTGCCTTAAAAATTTTCTTTTTATTGTTGGTTCTTTTATCTCTTTAATTTTATCTAATATTTCATCATATTGTTCTAATACATTAATCTTTTTGTTACATATGCATACTTCATTGTTGCAGGATTGACATTCTTCATTATCTGTATTGGATGAGTGGTCCATTGAGCTAGAATAATTATTTTCAGTAGATAGATCGAGATTGTCTATTTTGTGTATTATTTGGTCTATTTATTTTATTCTTAGATTATTACAGATTTGTTGTATTTGTCTTTTTGCTGGCTAATTTTTTGCTATATGTCCTGAGTTTTTTTTTTTTTACATAAAAAGCATTTTATTTCTTTATTATATGGTTTAAAAGGTTTTTTTTTTATCATTATTGTATCCTTTTCTATAATTTGTTCTTTTATTTTTGTTGTAATATTCAAGAGGATTGTGTTTGTAATTCTTGTTTATTTTTCTATGCTTTCTTCGGTAAGTATTATTATTGTAATAGAGAGTATGATATTGTTCATGTCTTTTCTTCTTATATGGAGATTGTAATTTACTGAAACCAAATTGTTCACACCAGTGTCCTAATTCTTTTCGTGTTTGCGTATTTTTTTTTATTTGTTACTTAATTTTTGATCTTGACATAAACTTAGACCAGTAAGATTTACACAAGTGATTAAATCTCCATACGTGAGTTCGTTGTAAGAAATTTTTCCATATTTTTATTCTATTGTATCTTTTACTTTTCCCGAGAACAGTCCTGGTAAATCAGTAATAAATTTATCTTTCCAATGGTAATTGTTTGGATCTGCGAGGTTAAAAACTCTTTTTAAGAAATTTTCTTTATACCATTTAAATTGTTCTAATTTTCTGCATTTTTAATTTTGTAATATCTCCGAATTTCTTTCTGTATATAAATCTATGTCTCCTATGAAATGGGTTGTAATATTGAATATTAAATTTATTAGTTGTGCTTGTGAAGGATTTTCGTTTTCATCTATTAGTGGTTGTCCTTGTTCGTTTGTTTTTATAGCATTTAAAATATGTGTTTTTATCTCAATTCCTAATAATTTGTCCCACCAAGTCCTTAGTTGGCCAAAAATCCTAGAATTATATTTTCTACGGCTTGTCTTTCTGTAATATTTATAGTTTGTATATATTTTCTACTATTATCATTTCTTTTGTTATGTTTATAATTTTCATTTCGCTTAGTCCATCAATGTTCCATTTATAAATATTTTTTGCATTATAGGATTTTGCTTGATTTCCTATTATTTCTAAGTCATCTGTTCTTTTTGTAAAAATTTCCTTATGGCATGCATTGGTATTGTTTTATCTTTATATTCTTGGTTACTTGATTCATCATCTATTGTGTCATATTCATCATAAGAAAAGTCTGAGTCTGAGGTTTTGTCGTTATATTATGTTAATATCCTTATATTTTTATTTTCACTTGTGCTTGATTCTTCTTTTACTTGTAGATGATTTTTTATTTTGTCAATTAGATCATTTAAAGGATTATGTAGACTTGGTTTATTTCCTATTACTTCGAAAGGGTTTTGAGGGGGTGGTATTTGTTTTTTGTATGTTGATTCCTTTTCTTTTCTATTTGATGGCTTCATATTATATAATTCTGATTATTCTGTAAATCTTTGAGATTTATCTTCTGTTTTTGGTTTGTGTTAATGGGTGTAGGAAAAGCTGTTACTTCTATATTATCTATTTCTCGTTTTATTAATGATATTCCATTTGTAGCATTATCCATTTTTTCTTCTACACTATCTAATTGTTGTCCAATGGTATGTAGAGTTAGATTGGTCCAATTATTTTACAGATGTAAATCTTTGATTATTTTCCTTGTTCTTCATTTAATTGTTCATGGTGTACTATTGGCAACATGCCATTGTTTAAACTATTTTTACAAAAATAGGTTGGTTCTAGAGGTGGTCTTTCGCTTTCATAATGGTAATGAGATGGCAAAAGACTTGGCCCTACTTTGTACCATTTTCTTATTTTCTTAGTTATTGTTGTGATTTTATATAAGTAATCATCATTTAAAAAGTCAAAAAATGGTATATGAACTTCTTGTAATTCACATAGACCTTTCCAACGAGTACCTTTACGTCTTCTAGAAGTTCCTGGATCAGAACAGTTTATTTGTCAAAGTTGATCAAAAATCGTTTTTCGTAATCTTAAAATCGGCTTCATTGAATCCGTTTTCGAACTTTTGCTCGCCCTTCGATGAACTCGTCACCAACGGATGTTCTGTGTCAGAAAAGTCGAAGTGTTGAAAACAATTCGTGAAGGCAAACAGGAATTCCGGCCCTCAAGCACGAATAACCCTTCATCAGGTGCATCAGTTTCACTTCTATACTCAGTTTTCAAATTCAATCTGCAGCATAATAATGTGCATATATATACCATTTACAAATTATACTACATGTATCTCTGACTGATTATTTGCATTTGTGCGAGGCAACAACAATCGAGGAAAACAAGAAAGCCGGCCAGGCCTTCCAACCTCAAGCGTATAAGCCGATCAATCATATGCGCGAGTAATTGTTTGAGAAAAACATGATGACAACGAATAAAAAGGTGGAGATCGGATGCTCAAATCGATCCATAGCTCACTAAAGGAAGCGGAAAATCAGGCTCAAAATGTTGCCTCGAACGGATCCCTTACGATCGGCTCGAAGCTGTGCCTCGAATAGTACGAGAACAAGTCATCTCGAATATAATCCGACCAAGCTTGTGCAAACTTCACGAACAGAGAAGACAAAAATAGTAAGCCTCATGGCCACTTGAAGAACACTAATCCGAACAAGGTGACAAATAACACAACCAGTGATAGTGGTCGCCTGTACACATCAGCTGGCAGGTGTAAGTACCCAAATCCGGATCGTCCAAATCCGTCAGAAAGTTAACCGAAATCCGTTAGCGGCGCTCGGGGTTAAAACTTCGTTAAACTCCCGTTGCGGGTGCCAACGAGACGTCCGAGCGCCGTGCATCCCGACGTTCGCCGTACTTAACACGTGTCATCACACGTAAAAGTACGTCTTTCGGAAAAACGCACTTTCAGGCACTTTCCAGGGCATTTCGGACATTTTCTGACTGTTATTTTAAAACGGACAAAGCGGGATCGGAACGAACTCCCACGTGGGTGGTGACTCATAGGGCACGTGGCGACATGCCACCTCCCTCTAGTCACTCTTCAATCACAAATCAAGGCCAAAAGACCAAAATACCCACGATTTGCAAGCCAAGTCAAATAGGACTCCCTGCGCACATTTTCTAAAATTGCCGGCAAGTCCTTCAATTCTCAAAATACCACAAAACCCCTGGATTCAGGCAAAGTCCGTCCGGACTCCTACTGCATTTTTCACCTATAAATAGAAATGGCTGTCAAAGCCAAAGAGAGGAACTTTTTACCCCAAAAATTCACCACACCCCACGGCCCAACTGATTTTCACCCCTTTCGAGCTTCCGTTCTGTCTCGATTCGCGTGAAACCTTCGTATTTCGATCAAATACGCCCCTTACCACTTCGAAACAACCTTTCGAACTACTTTCCCGTGTCCGTACACACCTTCCCGAGCCAAAGGAGTCGACCACAGCCATAGGTATAACTCCCTCTCTCTAAATCTCTCGTTAGTCTCGGTTTTACGCACAGTCGCTACAACCATTTCGAACAACGTTATCAAAATGTAGACTCCTCCTTCTAACGGGTCCAATACATTTTAGCCCCTCGATCCTCTTCTCTTTCCGTAAGAGAAGTAATCACGGGTTAAAACGGCGTTCCGACCCCGTTCCCTTTACTTTCTGTCATTTACAATTCCGAGTCGTTTGACTCGTCGATCGTCATTTACAATTCCGAGTCGTTTGGCTCATTGATCGTCATTTACAATTCCGAGCCGATTGGCCTCGTTGATCGTCATTTACGATTCCGGATCGTTTGATTCCGTTGATACCGCACTTTAAATACTGTCATTTACAAAGTCCGACCCGTTTGGATCGTGATAGTATTTACTTTTCAAAGTCCGAGTCGCAACCCAATTCGTTGATCGCATATCATTTAAAACGCATTTTTCCCGTAAAAATCGTTAACAATGTAATGCCCGGTTCCAAAACCGGAGTTCGTCCTTCGAACTTTCTTTCAAAACTCGCGACATGACGTTTGGCCTCCAAACGCTCATCTTCAAACTAAAAGCCGCCATTTGACACTCAAAATCATTTAATACGCATTTTTCCCGTAAAAATCGTTAACAATGGCTCGCCCGGTTCAAAAAACCGGAGTTCGACCTTCGAACTCCTTTTCAACTCAAAGTCGACGTTTGCCACGCAAACGCTCATTTCAACTCAAAACCGACGTTTGTCATTCAAACGCTCGTCTTTTCAAACAAAGTCACCTAATCAACGTTTGACATTCAAACCAAGATTAAGCTTGTCATTCAAGCCCCCATTTCAAAACACACACACACACGCACTTTTTCGAGAAAGGTAGAAAGACTCGTCATGCGAGGCGTTTCGGGCGATCTCGTAATACTCTACCCGAAACGTAACGTGACCTCCGAACCTAACAATCTCTGGTACTAAAAAAGCTTTTTACTCGTTTTTGCTACCAATAAAAATGATCCCCCATTTTCAAAGCTTTTTCCTAAGTTTTTGCTACCAATAAAAACGACACCATTTTCAATAGCCGTTTCTCAACGTTTGGGCTCAAAATACAAAAACCGCGTGGCGACTCCTCATTTTTCCTTCCCATGAAGCGAGGTCTCAGACACCAACCCTCCGCGAAAGACAACCGCGTTTCGCGTCCGCGCGAAATCCCGGGTAATTTCAGCAGGTCGAAGAGAGATGGTACAAGAGTGGCAACTTAATCGAGCAGTCAACGCCCATACTAGGGCTTGAGAGATGAAATAACTGTTAGTGTTATGCCCTAGGCCTATGATTGATAGACTTATGTGTTGACATTATTTATTATTATATGAGATGTTTATCATTTGATTATTATATATGTTTTGTATATTTGTTTATAATAATCTTCGTCCCTAATTATTAAGAGAATAACTAGTATAATTGTCAATGGATAATCATACGATGATTATATGCATAGAGATGCACATTGAAATTATGGGTACTTGTTAGAGAACAAGTGACTGGACTTGACCCGCATGAGATTTATGTCATGGTCAAATGTCATAATTAAATCTCATAAGGTTACTTCATTTAGTCCCTAGACCTGAGATTATCATGACCTTACATATGATAAAAGTCATGTTTGATTTTAGTCAAACGATATCTTAACACGATATTTATAAAGGCTAATTTTGGCATGATCGGATTCATGATTGGAAGGATGATAAGTCAAGATGGAATTTGTCCCTCGATAGAGAGATGTTTTTCTTGGGCCCCTCGATGAGTGATAATGATGAAAGTGTATGGCCGTACCCCAATATGATTGGAATTATCATTATACTCAAGAATCGAGAAAGCATTGAGCAAAGACAAGTTGACGAGGACCATGACTTGTGTTCAATATAACATCGTGAGACAAAGGGAGAAATGGAAGTGTACCATTGGAAACGTGAACTCTTACGTTACATTATTTGGGTAGACACAATGGCTTGCTAGAGTCCGCTTATGTCTTATGAGTGTCAATATGATCGAACTCATTGCCAACATAATGTAATCCTGTTGGGTCACACACAACTATAATGGATTGATTAAACCATGGAAAGAATGATTGAGAAAAAGCTGTGGTGACTCATTGTATCGCGCGACAGGTCAAGTCCACGTGACTCGTCTGGTCGTGCGACACAACAAGTCCACAGAGTTAATTTTGGACTGGTTTCCTAATTCGATTAGGAAACACATATTGATGCTAAAGTAGTATAAATATAACAGTCCGTCAGCCCTAAAAAGCTAGCCAAAATTTTCAAAAAGAAATTCACAAACATATTCTCAATATTATTTCAAGGTTTATAGGATCTAGCAATCTTCAAGAAATTGTTCTTGGATCCATTCGAAGGTGTGGATACCGAAAGAGGGTCTTCGCTCGTTCATCGATCAAGGCCTAGAGTTCAAGCAAGTTGAAGAACGAAGTTTTTGATTCGAAATCACATAATCAAATCGTTCGATAGCTCAAGAACGGAAAGCGTTCAAGGTTGGTTATATCTATCTCATAGTTTTTCAAGTTAATTATATAGAACGGATCCTATGGCTTCTTGGGTTTTATATTATTTGATGCTTAATTCCGCTGCGCATGGACCCGTAAAACCCAACAGTGGTATCAGAGCCCCGTTCGTATCATTAAGTTTGAATTAACATGCTATAAAATTAATATAAATTGTTTATATGTTCTTTTGCATGTTCTATATGTGATTGATTAATTGTTTTTGAAACAATATGCCCAATTCGTATTCTATTGATATTGAATTAAATCTGTTAAAAGTCGTTTGCATGATTTAATTGCTCTGTGATTTAGAATTGATTGAATTTTGCAAATCTGCAAAACTAGCTTCTTTGTGTCACACGACATAGTATGCCTATGTCACGCGACAGATAATGTCTTATGACCATTATAGGTCGTGCGACATATTGTGACTCTAGGAGTCTCTGTCACGCGACAAAACTAGCCCATTCTGGGCAGAATCAGTTTGTTGAACAATCATGCTAATCCGTGAATGTGTTTACAATCTGATATGTTTATGTGTTAATCTGGATGCTATTAAACTGAGTTTATAGGGCTATGCTAGATTAATTCATTATTTATGCATGCTTAATTGATTAAAATACGATTTTATTAATTGTTGCGATGCATGGTTTATTTGTTCTTACGTGTTAAGAAATTTTATGTTTAGTTGAAACATTGCATTGTAGTTTCCTAATATGTTTAGATCTAGACATTAAAATTTTGGTTTTATGATTGTTTATGGAAACAAGTCATAATCACGCGAAATTTAAAAGGAAACTGATTGTTTATAAAAGGTAGTGATTATGTTGTCAAATCAGAGCTGATTTCTGATTGTGCATGTCTAGGAGAGTTCTGTCGAAGGAAGAGTTGGTACTTAAGTAGTCCTTGTGGCTCACCTATCTTCCTGGGAACTTACCTGGTGCACGATTATGACTATCTTTGCTGATATGCTTATAATCTACCTTAAAGAACTTTCATTTAACTTTTAAGTTCTTTATGCCAATTCATGATTAAAACACTTGAGACCATTCGGATAGTTTTGGGTGGGCTTGCCATAGCAAGGTGCTTTGATTCTATTCGAATGCGAGCAAGATGAGGAAATGGTGGTTCCAATACGTTTAAAATGAATGAACTTAATTGGGTTATCAAAATGGTTTTTGACCCAAGGCATAAGATGAGATTAAAATATGCCTAGACATATGATGTCTTGAATAAATCTCATAAAAGATCTAAGAGTCATATATGTGATATGATTGATGTTTTCTACCTAATTAATTTAATTTTGAGCGGTTTTCCATAGCAAACTTGAAATTGAATTAAAGTTGGATCTTAGCCCATTAAATGTATATTATGCTTATTTGCATTTGAAGGTGTATAATTTAGTGGGAGCATTTTATATAAATGCATTATACTTCTCATATGATATGTTTACTTATATATGTTCATATTTTATGTGTATCTTTTTGTAGAATAAATGGCATCAAACAATAATCACTTTTTACTGCGATCTGTCCTTGAGAAGGAAAAGTTGGAAGAGAATGGTACAAACTATATGGATTGGATCCGTAGTTTGAGAATTGTTCTCAAGCAAGAAGAAAAATTGTACGTTCTCGAGGAACCTATTCCACCTGAACCTGCTGCCAATGCTACTAGGGCAGTGAGGGATCAATATCTGAAGCACAAGCGTGACTCTACAGATGTTGGTTACCTCATGCTCTCCGCCATGTGCAAGAACCTTCAGAAGGATCTTGAGCACTTGGGGACAGTTGATCTAAACAATCGACTGATGGAAATGTTCCAAGTACAAGCTAGGCAAGAAAGGTACAACACAGTTAAAGTCTTGACCTCATGCAAGATGAGTGAAGAACAAGCTGTTGGTCCCCATGCTCTTAAATTGAAGGGCCACATTGAGCATCTTGATAGGCTTGGTTTTCCAATTAGCCAAGAGTTGGCTACCGACATAATATTGAATTCATTACCTAAAAGTTTTAGTCATTTCATAATGCACTATAACATGGGTGGAATGAATAAAAGCCTTTCCGAGTTAGTTCAAATGTTGAACACTGCGGAAACCAATATTGTCGAGAAGAAAACCGATCAAGTGTTGATGGTTAATAAGGGAAAACGTTTCGAGGGTAAAGGAAAGGCAAAAGTTGCTAATCCTAAGGCAAATGTTGCTAAACCCAAAGAGGCTTCCAAGCCTAAAGAGGCTAAGTCCCAAGAGGACGCAGTCTACTTCCATTGCAATGAGATTGGACATTGGAGGAGAAACTGCGCAAATACATGAAAGCACTGAAGAAGAGCAAAGGAGTTGCTTCGACTTCAGGTATCTTTGTTATAGATATATTCCTATCTACTTCTAGTTCTTGGGTATTGGATGTCGGATGTGGAACTCACGTTTGTTTAAATGTGCAGGGTCTAAAGAACAAAAAGGATGCTTGAGGAAGGTGAAGTGGACCTACGTGTGGGGAATGGAGCAAGAGATGCTGTATTAGCCGTAGGAACTTATGAAGTTACTTTACCTAGTGGACTAATACTTGTTTTGAACAATTGTTATTACGTTCCAGCTTTAAGTAGGAATATTATTTCAATTTCATGTTTGGATAATGAAGGTTTTAATTTTCTTATATGTGATAAGAAATTTTCTATTTACAAGAGTGATATGCATTATTATACTGCTGTTTCATTCAATGGCCTTTATATTCTTGATGTTGAAAATCGTGATAATGATGTCTATAACATTAACAAGAGATCTAAACCCAATGATGTAAACCACACTTACTTATGGCATTGTCGTCTTGGCCATATAAACGAGAAACACATTTCTAAACTCCACAAAGATGGATTTTTGGACTCACATGATTATGAATCTTATGAGACATGCGAATCTTGTTTACTTGGCAAGATGACCAAGGACCCATTTACCAAAACTGGTGAAAGGGCGGGCGACTTATTAGGACTCATACATACCGATGTATGTGGGCCTATGAGTAGCGATGCTAGGGGAGGATTTCGGTACTTCATAACATTCACTGATGATTATAGTAGATTTGGATATGTTTATCTAATGAAACATAAAAGTGAATCGTTTGAGATATTTCGAATATTTCAAAATGAGGTGCAAAACCAACTTGGCAAAACTATTAAAGTACTTCGATCCGATCGAGGTGGTGAATATTTGAGCCAAGAATTTGACAGTCATCTTAAGAGTTGTGGAATCGTTTCAGAACTCTCTCCACCTGGAATACCACAATGGAATGGTGTGTATGAGAGGAGGAATAGAAATTTGTTGGACATGGTTCGTTCTATAATGATTCAAGTTGAGCTTCCTTTATCCTTTTGAGGATATGCACTAGAAACTGCTGCTTTCACTATAAACAGAGTTCCTACCAAATCGGTTCAAAAGACCCCATATGAGATGTGGCATGGAAGAAAACCTAGTTTTTCTTTCATGAAGATTTGGGGTTGCGATGCATATGTCAAGAAGTTAACTTCTGACAAGCTAGCACCTAAATCTGATAAATGTGTTTTCGTGGGTTATCCTAAGGAAACTAAAGGATACTATTTCTACAACCGAAATGAGAACAAAGTATTTGTTGCTCGAAATGGTACTTTCTTAGAAAAAGAGTTTCTTCGCAAAGGAACCAGTGGGAGTAAAATAGATCTCGAAGAAATTCGAGAACCCGAAAACAATATTGAACCAATGGTAGAGACTGAACCAAGTTCACAAGAAGTTGTGGAACCGGTTCAAGATGCACAAGCTCTTAGCCGAAGTGGTAGGTCACGATCCGAACCCGAGAGATATGGATTTCTCGTTACGGAAAGTGATAAAGTGGAGTTAATCAAAAACGATGAACCTACTTGCTATCAAGAGGCGATGTCCGCTCCTGATTCGAAAAAATGGCAAGAGGCCATGAAGTCTGAATTACAATCCATGGCTGATAATCAAGTTTGGAACTTGATTGATCCACCCGAAGGTGTAAATGCCATAGGGTGCAAATGGGTCTTCAAGAAGAAGACCGACATGGATGGGAAGGTGCACACCTACAAGGCTAGGCTTGTAGCTAAGGAATATAGGCAGATTCATGGCATCGACTATGATGAAACCTTTTCGCCTGTAGCTATGCTTAAGTCTATTAGAATTTTAATTGCCATATCCGCATATTATGACTATGAGATATGGCAAATGGATGTTAAAACAACTTTCCTTAATGGGAAGTTACTTGAGGATGTATACATGATACAACCTGAAGGTTTTGTTAATCCAGAAAATTCTAACAAGGTGTGTAAGTTGCAGAAATCCATTTATGGATTGAAGCAAGCTTCTAGGAGTTGGAATCTACGTTTTGATGAAGCAATCAAGGAGTTTGGCTTTATCAAGAACGAAGATGAACCTTGTGTATACAAGAAAATTAGTGGGAGCGTAGCACTATTCTTGGTGTTGTATGTCGACGATATCTACTCATTGGAAATGACGTTCCTGCACTGCAGACTGTCAAGTCTTGGTTGGAAAAGTGCTTTTCGATGAAAGATATGGGTGAAGCCGCATATATCCTTGGTATCAAGATCTATAGAGATAGATCCAAAAGGATGATTGGTTTAAGTCAAAGTACTTACATTGACAAGGTTCTTAGAAAATTCCAAATGGAAAATTCTAAAAGAGGAAACTTGCCAATGTTACATGGTATATCTCTTAGCAAGAATCAAAGTCCTAAGACTAATGATGAGTGAAAGAGAATGAATGGTATTCCATATGCTTTGACAATTGGGTCTATCATGTATGCTATGTTATGTACTAGACCCGATGTCTCGTGTGCTCTAAGCATGACGAGTAGGTACCAATCGGATCCCGGCGAACCACATTGGATAGCAGTCAAGAATATCCTTAAGTACTTACGAAGAACTAAGGATGTATTCTTAGTCTTTGGAGGAATGGAAGAAGATCTTGTAGTGAAAGGCTACACAGATGCTAGCTTCCAAACCGACAAGGATGATTTCAGATCGCAGTCTGGATTTTTGTTTACGCTTAATGGAGGCACTGTGAGTTGGAAAAGTTCCAAGCAAAGTACCGTCACTGATTCTACAACCGAAGCTGAGTACATAGCGGCATCTGATGCAGCTAAGGAAGCCGTTTGGATCAAAAAGTTCATTAGTGATTTGGAAGTCGTTCCACCCTATTGAACTTTACTGTGACAACAATGGTGCCATTTCACAAGCAAAGGAACCAAGGTCACATCAGAGATCCAAACACATACTTCGACGTTTCCACATTATTCGAGAGATATGTGAAAGGGAAGACGTAAAGATATGCAGAGTAGACACTGATGACAACGTAGCGGACCCATTAACTAAGGCTCTCCCGCAAGCTAAGCATGATGGTCATGTTAGGTCCATGGGTATTCGATACATGGGAGATTCGGCCTAGTGCAAGTGGGAGACTGTTAGTGTTATGCCCTAGGCCTATGATTGATAGACTTATGTGTTGACATTATTTATTATTATATGAGATGTTTATCATTTGATTATTATATATGTTTTGTATATTTGTTTATAATAATCTCCGTCCCTAATTATTAAGAGAATAACTAGTATAATTGTCAATGGATAATCATACGATGATTATATGCATAGAGATGCACATTGAAATTATGGGTACTTGTTAGAGAATAAGTGACTGGACTTGACCCGCATGAGATTTATGTCATGGTCAAATGTCATAATTAAATCTCATAAGGTTACTTCATTTAGTCCCTAGACCTGAGATTATCATGACCTTACATATGATAAAAGTCATGTTTGATTTTAGTCAAACGATATCTTAACACGATATTTATAAAGGCTAATTTTGGCATGATCGGATTCATGATGGGAAGGATGATAAGTCAAGATGGAATTTGTCCCTCGATAGAGAGATGTTTTGCTTGGGCCCCTCGATGAGTGATAATGATAAAAGTGTATGGCCGTACCCCAATATGATTGAAATTATCATTATACTCAAGAATCGAGAAAGCATTGAACAAAGATAAGTTGACGAGGACCATGACTTGTGTTCAATATAACATCGTGAGACAAAGGGAGAAATGGAAGTGTACCATTGGAAACGTGAACTCTTACGTTACATTATTTGGGTAGACACAATGGCTTGCTAGAGTTCGCTTATGTCTTATGAGTGTCGATATGATCGAACTCATTGCCAACATAATGTAATCCTGTTGGGTCACACACAACTAGAATGGATTGATTAAACCATGGGAAGAATGATTGAGAAAAAGCTGTGGTAACTCATTGTATCGTGCGACAGATCAAGTCTACGTGACTCGTCTGGTCGTGCGAAACAACAAGTCCACAGAGTTAATTTTGGACTGGTTTCCTAATTCGATTAGGAAACACATATTGATGCTAAAGTAGTATAAATATAACAGTCCGTCAGCCCTAAAAAGCTAGCCGAAGTTCTCAAAAAGAAATTCACAAACATATTCTCAATATTATTCCAAGGTTTATAGGATCTAGCAATCTTCAAGAAATTGTTCTTGGATCCATTCGAAGGTGTGGATACCGAAAGAGGGTCTTCGCTCGTTCATCGATCAAGGCCTAGAGTTCAAGCAAGTTGAAGAACGAAGTTTGTGATTCAAAATCACATAATCAAATTGTTCGATAGCTCAAGAACGGAAAGCGTTCAAGGTTGGTTATATCTATCTCATAGTTTTTCAAGTTAATTATATAGAACGGATCCTAGGGCTTCTTGGGTTTTATGTTATTTGATGCTTAATTTCGCTGCGCATGGACCCGTAAAACCCAACAATAATGTGCACTAAATCAGCTATACAATAGCTCGAATCACAACCATGGAGCACCATCTTTAAAAATAGAAGGTTGACAGTCACAAATGGCCCTGAGGTAGCAGCAAGCAGAAGGAAGAGATTGCAGGCTCGACAAAACAAAGTCAGCTTTTTTGAAAAATAAAGAAGCAGTAATGTAAATCGATTTCACTGAGGTATGCACATATCAGATAGAGCCATGAAAGTTAAGGGAAGATGGATCTTTTAACTGCAAATGGATAAATCAATATATGGAACCTTGTGACATACTCTTCTCCGAGATGGTCGCATGTGAAGATGATGTGGGATTTCCTTCCCACCACTCGTTAAGCCACTCACTGAACATTGTGTTTTTCGTAGCTCGCTTCCATGTGTCCATCATTTATTCTGTTATGGCAACATTGATTGGAGAACCTCCGCACCAGTGGTGTCAATAATTCGGCCAACAAGTTTATCATGTTCTTCCACGAAAAAATGGCTATCAAACAAAGGCCATAATTCAATTACTTCACGCAAAATATGTTTATCCAGCGTTACTCTCATAGATTTTCACATGCCCTGAACCTTCATGACGAGTTCATTTAAATATCTCAAATCTGAAGAATAGGATTTGCCTCTTCTTGCATGTCTCTCCAGAGTCTTCCCATTCAAGTTTTGATCAAGTTCACAAAGTCATCTCGAAAAAAGAAATGTCGACCAACAAACCAATGATCAGACAGACTATGGCTCCTCGCCATCAGTAGCTCGCAGGTCGAGCAGAAATCGGCACAGATAGCTCGAAGGTCGAGCATAGATTGTTTAAAAGCCAACAACTCGGTTGAGAAATCCCACCTGGCTCGAATAAAAAAGTAAACATACAAGCGCCTCAAAATAGCTGGAGGAAGCAAACTACAACAGGCCGAACAACTATGGGTTGATACTCACATTTCAACCGAGCTGCCATCAATGCTCATGTTGACAAACAAACCTACAAGCACCCAACTACTAGAGTGCCGTTAAATAAGAGGAAAGAATCATCAAGAACCTCCAGAGGTAATCCTTATGATCGGCGATCACATCAATGGCGGATTCATCAAATGTTCCTCATTGGGGACTTTCGTCGAACTGGTGAGAGGCGAATCGGAATATTATGCAGACAACATAAGAAAGCCGATTACTGGCCCAATCAAAGATAAAAGAAACATGTTGAGCAGCGGGAATAATTTAGGTTAGCAAACCACGAACATTGCAAGCGGAATCTGTGAATTTCGGCGTCGACTATGCAATCAAAACTGAAGCTCGAGCTAGCGGCCAAGACAAAGACGAGCAAACATAGCCCGTATCACTCTAGTAGCTCGTAGGTCGAGCATAAACCACACTCTGCTGAATATTGGCGACCTGAAACTGCCTAGTCGGTACATATTGATTGGGCTCCAAAGCTCAGGTCTCTCTTTGTCGTTGACGGCGGTGAAAGCCCAAAAACTTAAACCGTCAGTTTCAGAAAAAACTCTAGCTGTGCGAAATAAGAAATGGAGGAAAGTTCCTTGGCATTACAAGGTGGATACAGATATGTTCAAAACATGGTCACGTGGCTATTTGTGGCAAAAGAATGGGTGCTACTTAAAATTGACTCCAACCAAGGCAATTACAATAGTACACTCTTCATCGGTTCAAATAAAGTATTGCTTCGGCTCAAGTTGATCTTAAGGAGCTGGGCCATTGCATAGTCAAACTTCGTCATTGATCAACTCTTGTTATCTCAATCGATCAGACTTTCAATCAGCTCCCCTTAAAGAAACGTCAAAAGAACAATTAACTTCGCCCGTCAGTCCGACTCAAATTTAGTTAGGTCGACCCGAACTCAACTCGGTCACCTCGAACTTACAACAAATCTCATTCTTCTAAACAGATTCGACTCTTAGTCAATCTCATTCCTTAACAGATTCGACTCTTAGTCAATATCGTTCCTTAACAGACTCGACCGATGTCCTAGGTCGACCTCGTTCTTAAACAGGTCCGACCGAGAATTTAGGGCAGTCTCGTTCCTTAACAGGCTCGACCGATGTCCTAGGTCGACCTCGTTCTTAAACAGGTCAGACCGAAGATTTAGGGCAGTCTCATTCCTTAACAGACTCGACCGATGTCCTAGGTCGACCACGTTCTTAAACAGGTCCGACCGAAGATTTAGGGCAGTCTCGTTCCTTAACAGACTCGACCGATGTCCTAGGTCGACCTCGTTCTTAAACAGGTCCGATCGAAGATTTAGGGCATTCTGTGCCTTAACAGACTCGACCGATGTCCTAAGTCGACCTCGTTCATAAACAGGTCCGACTGAAGATTTAGGGCAATCTCGTTTTCTAAACAAGCTCGACTATAACCTTGGTCAGCTTCGTTAAATTGTCAAACTGCCCTGTCAACCACCGCAACATCTCTCATAAGCTTCAGAGCATCATAGGCTGCATCCAGATCTGACCGTCGAAACAATTAAGGGTCGAGATTGAGCCACGTCATCAATTGTCATCTAGCAGTTCGAGCATCTAGCCACGACCTACTCAAGTCTTCATCAAATTTCTTATAACTTCCTGGTCGACAAAGTCAACTCAGAAAGTTGGGGGCCACTGACCGGAATAAAAGTGACGGGCTAGGCCCAACGAGCGAAGCCCAATTATTCAGACATTATTGCCACCACATCTCTAGTGGGTCGGCCCAATTATTACAAGGCCCAAGGCCCATCAGCCAAGATCAGTCGACCTAGCTCATTGTCTGACCTCTATGGTCCCGACCTAGCTTTATCCGACATACGATCTATATCTCTTATGAGTATCATCCTGCTACATCAAGCAGTCAGGTCGACCTAGACTCAAACAGGCGACCTCGACCTACAAAACGTACGTCGACCTATAGAGTATCATCTGGCTACATCAAGCAGTCAGGTCGACCTAGACTCAAACAGGCGACCTCGACCTACAAAACGTACGTCGACCTACAGAGTATCATCTGGCTACATCAAGCAGTCAGGTCGACCTAGACTCAAACAGGCGACCTCGACCTACAAAACGTACGTTGACCTACAAAGTATCATCTGGCTACATCAAGCAGTCAGGTCGACCTAGACTCAAACAGGCGACCTCGACCTACAATGCGTACGTCGACCTACAAAGTCATAACATGCTTATAATCCTTTCCATAACAGGATTCCTACAAATCAGGAGTTATATGCATACTTGATCTATTACACAATCTGATTCACGATTCTAGGGATCTCATGCAATCCTAATATAATTATATCTCTCTTCCTACTCCTATATAAGGGAGTAATCTCACCCCAAAAAAGGTACACACATTCTCTCTACCCAAAATATAATATGCCTTCCTCTCGGTTTATATCATCTCTCCATACATAGATGCTTATTCTCACGCGGGAGGGTTTGCGCGTGGTAACTCCCCGCGCCCTAACGGTGTCTGTTTTACAGATCGTCCATTCGTTCGTCCAGGAATCCAACGCCGCGTTCCCGACTGATTAGGTACCCCGGTATCACCCATTTTATGCATCATCAGTTTGTATTATGTAATGGTAAAGAATTAGTTATATGATTTTTTTTTCAAATATACAAAATATATTTCAAAATGATAAAGATATTTAAGGATTTTTTTTTGTGAAGGATAATATTTTTTTGACGTAATTTTTTATAAAATATAAACAATTATTTTGAATCAAAAATACTATTTCCTTCTTCTCAAAGTAATAAGAATCTTACTTTTCTTTTGGTAGGGGAATAGAGTTTTTAGTTTCTTTATTATTTAATATAGATAATAAGATTCACTTACTACTCTCACAATAATAACTTATTTACTATTTTCTATCAATTTTTTTCTCCTATTTTATTTTTCATAGTCATAATTTTTTTTAATTCTCATACAAATTTTTTCTCTCATTCTTTACTTTTCATACTCTTAATTTTTATTTTTATTTTTGTATAAAATGAAACTAAGAAGAGTTGATCTTATAAAAAACTAGTTTTTTCTGGCACTTAGGAAAAACGTGTTTTGTTTTTCCCGTTTGTGCCAGTGTCAGTTTAACAAAATTTCAGTGTGACAAAGTGCAGTGCATGTGTAACAAAGTGCCAGTGTAAAAAAGTGTCAGTGGATGTGTACCAAAGTGCCAGTGTAAACAAAGTGCCAGTGCATGTGTAACAAAGTGCCATTGTAAAAAGTGTCAATACTAGTTTAACAAAGTGCCAGTGTAAAAAAGTGCCATTGCATGCATATCAAATGTCTATTTATAAACTAACACTGGCACTTGGTTACACTAACACTGACACTTTGTTACACTAACACTGGCACTTTGTTAAACTAACACTGACACTTGTTTTACACTAACACCGGCACTTTGATACACTAACACTGGCACTTTATTACACTAACACTGACATTTTTTTGCACTGGCACTTTGTTACACATGCACTGGCACTGAGTTTCTGGACAAAGAGAGCTTTTAACTGGCACTCTTTTAGACATGCACTGGTACATTTTTACCATAATCCTGACAATTATTTAAAACAAATTCACAGAATTCCCAATTGAATTGACCCATGTCCCTGCTATATTTTCATTAATCCAAAATATCCATATCCTTAGCGCTTCAAGAGTACGTATTTTATCTCTTCTTTCCATATCCCACAGCCCTTATCTCTGTCAATCAAAACTCTATCTCTCTCGCCAGATTTGCCCTCGACGTCAGTCCATGACGTACACAAAGAATCCGCGAGCCAGATTCAAAGATGGCAGATACCATGGACATCAATTGTAGATTTGGACGCCAGAGTTGAAATTTGAAGGCATGATTTTGATTATTTTTATGGGTATAATCTGGACATGGGGAAGAGAGAGAAAGAATTGGGTTTGCCCTGGAAATGAGGGAAGAGAGAGAGAGAGAGAGAGAGAGAGAGAGAGAGAGAATTGGATTCAAATTGAAATTGGGGTTATAGATAGTTTAGGAGAAGCCCCACATCTCCGATCAGATTGATACCGATCTCCGATGGGGAGTGCAGGCGCCGGTTATGATGGGTAGGATTTACGTCTTCTTTGAAAAAAATGCATTTTTTTCTAAGTTTAAAAAAAATGCATTTTTGTGAGATTTTGACAACTGAGAACATTATTATCCCTATTAATATTATTATGACAAATGAAAAATGACAAAGAGTGATCGGAATGCCACTAATTTGATGCTAGGACTCTAACTTTCACTTTCCAAAACTACCCTTGACTACTCAGCCAAGTTGACTCGATCTTCGTTCCGTCCGCTCGTGTTACACTTCGTGACTCTTCCTCACTCCCTACTCCCCAACCCATTCCCCCCTCTTCACTTCGGCACTATTCAAACCCTAGATTCGATCCCCCATATTTCACAACCCTCTTCATCAATGGCACGCACAGAAGATGATCCGACCCATTCATCTTCCGGTGAAGAAGAGGATGTATCGTCGGAAGAAGTATCTGAATCAGAATCCGAACCCGACAAGAACCCACCTTCTGCAACGCCGGCAACTAAGAAGCCTCCTGTTTCTTCCCAGCTTCCCGTCCGTCCCAAAATCCCTGCTCCAGCTGTCTCTTCGTCGGATGATGACGAATCCGGATCTGAATCGGAATATGATTCTGACCTACCTCCCAAGATTTCCGGCAAATTGGACCCTGCTATCAAACCTATTGCTTCTAAGCCAATGGATAATCCACCGAAAGCTGTTACTAAACCGAGATCTAAGCCATCTGCATCCTCCTCACCTGCTCCGACGGTGAAGATCGGCAACATAGCAAAACGGCCGGCGCCAGTACCGAAATCTGAGACGACTGAGGCGAAAAAGGCTAAGAAGAAAGGGGATGATACTGAAGATGGATCTGACGGAGCCAAAAAGACGAATGGGGATGATCCGAAGAAGATATTGTTTCAAAGACTTTGGAGCGAGGAAGATGAAGTTGTTATATTGAAAGGTATGAACGATTACACTGCTAAAAACAAAACCGACCCAATTGCTGATATGAATGCTTTTCATGATTTTATTAAGAAATCTTTGCATGTTGATGTTAGTAAGACTCAATTGGCTGATAAGGTTCGTAGGTTGAAAAAGAAGTATGTGAATAACTTTAAGAAAGAAAAAATTGGGAAAGAGAGAACCTTTTCAAAGTCACATGAGCAACTGTGTTATAATTTGTCGAAAAAGATTTGGGGTAGTGATGGGGGTGAAGATGCAATTGTAAAGGTTGATAATCCAAAGAGTAGTGGAACTGCGAAAAGGTACCAAATTCAAAGAAATGGCTCTGTTTCAGCTCCCTCAGAGGTTGTTGTGGCTGATGAACACAAGGAAGTGACAGCTATGGAGGTTGATGCAAATGTGCAATCAATTGGGACTGTGTTGTCCGGGGTAAATATTCCTCTATGTGATTCAGCTGATCAGATGACAAAGAACGGATGGAAGTTGGTTGCAGGATCCAAGAGGAGTGAATGGGAGAAGAAATCGAAGAAGTTGATGGTGGAAGAAGTTGAGCTCTATACGAAGCGTTTGGAGCTAATGCATGAGCAAGCGAAACTGGTTTCGGAGGCTCTGAAGTCGGCTCAAGAGTAAGGTTTGTTTAGGTAAATTACTCGTATGGAATAGATTGTGAAGAATCAATGTGCTAGTAATATATTTGTGTAATCTTTTTTTGTTGTCGTCATATCGTCTAGGCTAGTAACTCCTTAATGGGGTGGGTTTCTGATTTGATAGTTTAAGTTTTATGGTGTCTATGAGCTTTGGTATTTTGTTTTGAGTTATCTTGGATGATTTAGATTGCATATTTGTGTTTTGTCCCTTAGTTATTCTTATGATCCGGCTATGTTCATGTCATTAGTTAAGTTGAATTGCTACTTCATATATTTGTTGCAGTAAAACAATTCTTCACCTTTATTAGTGGTAGTGATTAAGAACTTGGATATGCTTATGCTTATTTTTGATGACTTATATTTTGTGCGTACAACTCTATTTCTTGAAAATCATTGATTTTCTTGGTTTAATCTCCTCTGTTATCTAAGCGCTTGCTGGTGTTAGAGCATGGAGGTTCCTTTTAGGATGGTAAATATAGATTGATGAAGCAGCTAAGAACCATGAATCTTATGAAATGAAATGAGTAGACTGGAGTTTATCTCAAAGTGAAGCCCTGGGATGCTTGATTTATCTTATCCAAAAAATACTGGATTTACACCATGATATTTTTAAGTGTTATGTCAGCGTAATATCAGCTTACGAGTATTTGTTAAAGGGTGAGAATGATTCAACTGTTCAAATTGACAGTTGGAGTAAAATTCTCCCATGAGGCTTGAGATGGTGTTACAAGGGTACAAATAAATAAACAAAAAAAACCTCAAATTCATTTTAGATTCAAACTGACTATACATCTTCTTTGTAGCTTAGAATAAAGTATAATCAAGCAGGTGGAGGTGGGTGTGGATGGTTTTGATGGTTCATCTTCTCTTCTTCCCGACGAACAGCAGTTGCTGAAATATAATAAGCAACTGCAAACAATCCGTGTACAAAACACGCAATCCCTCCAATAGATAGATACCGATGGTGTGAAATCCCACACGTCTTCCTTGATCGTATGTTAGACAATGCTCCTGCAGCTAGCGTTGCGAATCCAATAGCCAATGTGATCCTATTTCATCAGCATCACAAAGATAATTAGTATATATATATATATATATATATATATATATATATATATATATATATATATATATATATATATATATAATTTTATGATTAGTTGTACCATGAGAAAATGAGGGAGACAATGGCTAATTGCTTGTTAACAGAGGCCTTTTCCAGCTCTTGTTTGGAATAAACAAAAATGCAGCCACCAAGCAAGTTAGTAATGGCATGGGCTATGATTAAGAGTACTGCTGCAGCAAACCCCAATTTGAATGCTTCATAACTTGGATCTCTGCACTCAAAAATCCACACCTTCAAATTGCTCACCTGTTTGAGATATCAAATCATTAGGGTTTCGCTTCAAAGATGAAAATTTTGTATTTTTCTTTCTGATATGATACTGAAGGTTAAATGACATGACAGCTAATATGATTTGCTACTGATCAAGCGCGTGTATAACTGATTTAAGCGGATAATGACAACAAGCAAGTACTTAAAGAGGCAATCTTTACAATAAAATGGGATTTATAGTGTTGATCCGTAGCGTTTTTTTACACATGTAAAATGTACCTTATTTTGTGCTACCTCGGCTTCAATTCCGAGAATCCCGGCAATGACATCCATAACAATGATCAAGAGACAAACAAGAGGACCAATGTTTTTTTGTTTCATTTCTGCCGTAGTAGAAAGACATGGAGAGAGATGGGGAATGAACTATTTCAAAAGAATTGAGCTTTTTTATGGGCAAAGAAAGGCTCACAAGTTTTCTTTATGCAATCACTTGCCCTTTCTTGTTTCCTAGGTGAGTTTGATTGTATTCCTTTCATGGGGAACAAGGAAAGCAGGGTATCTTTTGAACCACAAAGAGGGCAATTGCCCAATTGATTTTTTCAACTTTAGTACTACAAGATTTCAACAATATTTCCTTTCACCCTTAAAAATATACCCCCCCCCCTAACCTAAAATTAGGTATTTTGTTGATATTAGCAACTTGGGGAAAATAATATGAACACAGAATCGTATTTTCGTGTGAGATTTGACAATATTTTTCATTTTACAAGATGAATAGCCAAGATGTATTAAATAACGTAAAAGCCCATCGAACATTTAATTTTCTTGGCCACTATATATATGACCAAATTTCGCCCGCAAACAGCCAAGTAACCAATCCTTGGGAGCAAAGGTCATATGAAATAACTAAAAGGGTTGTGAGAAATGATTTTTTTTTTTTTTTTTGCGAACTTGTCCGCTGAGACCATTATTATATCAAAAGATAGAGATTTATTCAAATTAACTAACTACAATGGTAAAATTATGTGTTCTAAATCTATAATTAACATTTGGGCTACTCTAATATTCAACTAATTTTATAACTCAATTACATTATATAGATCTCCTTAAAAATATCTTAAATTATAATATCCATAAAGAAATAATGTACTATGGAAATGAGTGACTATACTTTTCAGTTATCCGTCCACAAGCTAAATCCAATTTTACATAATTGCACAATACTGTCTCGAAATAAGCATGTTTTCACTTCTTTAAATAATTGTTTAGTTTCTAATCAAGTTATTAAATCTACATTATAAATTGGTGTAATTTATTAATTAATACTCCTAATTTTAGGTTAATTATTTGAAACTACTATAATAAAAGAGTCCACTATAAATGGATTGGATTTGCTACATACTTCTGCCATAAATCAAATCGATAATATAAAAAGTCTACTATAAAAATAAAATTGCAAGACATTTTTAGCAAATGTAAAAATATTAATATAATGTTAAACATTTATTAGTGCATTTATTAAGCAATTAAAAATTTTACTGCCTAATGTAAAAAATATTACTTCCCCAATTCCAGCGTAAGAGTGGCACGTTTCAGTGTAAAAGTCTCATTCCCAAAATAATAAATAATGAATAGTATTTTGGACAACTTTGCCTTATGATGCTTATATAATTATTAAAAAAAATAAAAATAAACATTCTCTAACTTACTTTTTACCCACTTACATTATGAAAAATATTTTGAACATTTATATCCTCAATTCACTAAAAATGTTTACCCTTCTTTCATAACTATTTCCTTGATAAATAAGCGTGCAAATTAAGGTAAGACTCTTGCTTTAATGATTTTTCATTTACTATAAATATTTTATATTTTATAGTAGACATTTTTTACATTATTAATTCGATTATTGTAGTGAATTAGAGCCGAAGCGGTTTCAAATCCATATAAATGAATATTCACCCATGAATAAAATAAAATAAAAATGAATATTCACCCATGAAAAATAAATACTCCCTCCGTTCCGATCCAAATGTCTCAACTTTCCTTTTTGATCGTCCAATTTAAAATGTCTAAACCCAAAAAAGGAAATTTTTTTATTACTTTTTTATTTGTGGGATCCACTTGTCATAATCACAATAAATATCCACTAACTATTTTCTTCCCCAATCTCTCTTTTCTACATCACTTTTATACTCACAACATTTATTTCACTGTACACTTTTTATATTATATACTCCCTCCGTCCCGGTAAAAGCGTCACCCTTTTAGGGGTGGCGCGCAAATTAAGGAAAAATGTGGGAAGAAAAAATGTTGTGAGTGTAATTTGAAAATAGGAGAGAGAATTAGTGGAGGAAATAGTGAATTTTAAAAGTGTTGTGAGTGTAGAGAAGAGAGAATTAGTGGAGGGAATAGTGGATGGGATAATAAAATATTAATAAAAGTTTTCTTTTTAGGAAAGGGTGACGCTATAAACGGGACGCCATTTTGGGTAAAAAGTGACGCTTTGACCGGGACGGAGGGAGTATATTTATTCATTAATTTTCATGTCGAATCCATTTTGAGATGCTTGTCCTGAAACAGAGGGAGTAGATTTTATGACTAAAATAATGGGCGGAGTAGAAATTACCACACTACCAAATTTGTAGCTGGATTAGCAGAGAAGCTAAATGGAGTGTACCGATGGAAGAGGTTCTTCGACGACGAAGATCGGCCGGAAAAACATCGCCGGTCCGGTCTCACCGACTCCGGGGACCTCATCACTCTGTCCTATCCCAGAATTTACTTCAGGTCATCTACCTCGTATGCATTCGATTTCTACTCCAAATTCGTTATATTTCATAACAATGTGTAGACCAGAGAGTTTTTCGAAATGCTTATATTACTTAATTGATCGAGTAATTCGTCTTAATTTCTTACTATCTCTGTTTGGTTGGCTGAGTTCAGATGATCAATCGGATACCATTTTGGATATCTGCTTGCGAAATTTACATGTTTTCTGTTATCAGTTATGGGTTCGGTTTAACTCGGGAATAATTATACTTTTTGGTTTTTAACATATTTTGGGTACATTTTGGTAGATTAAATGTGGAGGTCTATGAGCTAAGCCTCAGTTTGCTGTGAAGTTCAACAAGTCCAATGTTCTCCCTATTGGTGATAGAGGATGATTGTTGTCGCCCAACCTTGTGCGCTCTAGAAATAGCATCCGAGAGAGAATGAGAGGTGAAAAGCTCAACTTGATTGCGAATAGGAATGCGAAGGCCATTAATAAACCGTGCAATCTGTTTCTCATCCGTTTCGCGCATGTCCACCCGAGCGGATTGGGAATAGAAATCCCTAGCATATTCATCGACAGATCGATTCCCTTGCCTGCAAGCCAAAAGTTTCAAGTACAGCTGTCCCTCATAATCCTCGGGGAGATATTGCCTCTGCAGCTCATACTTCATCAGATTCCAACGATCAATGGGCAATCAATTTTCATGTTGCCGTTGTCGATTCAGATTCGTCCACCATGCAGAAGCACCTCCTTTCAGTTTGTAGGCGATATATGGAACCTTCCTCTCTTCTTCGACCTGCATCAACGTGAAGAACTTTTCTACTTCAGCCAACCAATCGGTGAAATCCTCAATCCCTAATTCGCCCGAAAAATTAGAAATATCCGCCCTTATTTTGGGACGGTGGGCAACTACACGAGCCTCCTCATTGCCAATGGCTCCCGCGACCGGTTCAACCCTAGCAACTCGTTCGCCTCCGATGTTGTTATTACGACGATTCAAAGCCTCCAACAATTGTTCATGGCGAGCGTCAGCGCGTTCATCCATCCGCGTTATACTGGCAGTGAGGGCAGCCAATGCCGCATGGAGGTCAGCAGGACCGTCGTTAGCCATCGTCCAAGAATCTTCTAGCTCTGATACCAACTGATGTAGATCAAATCCAGAAACAAAGCAAACGCAGCAGAAATTTTAACCCAACAAAACTTGAAAATCAAATAACGAACACGGATATGAATTACTCCTCGCAAAAGGACGTAACCCTCGTAATCAAACGAATAAGATTACGTTTCAAGCCAAGGAATGACTTAGTCTTCTTAGAAGAAGAAGAAAGAACCCTTGAAGAAAATAAATTGTTTATTCTTCAAAAATTGAGAAAATAATAATCCTAACAAAAGTATTTATAGTTTCTACCATAAACAAGAATCCTAAAATAAAAAGGAAACCTAAAATAAACAGTAAAAGAAAAGGAAAAACAATCCTAGTTCAAAACAACCACAAGAGGCAAGAAAAAGGAAACTAAATCGAAAAAGGAAACAAAATCAAGTTATCCTGCGACACGGGAGCGGACGCTCCTCTTATGGGAGCGGACGCTCCTCAATCCAGTGACTTGCGGCGGGTTTGTGCTACTTGGGAGCAGTGCGCTCCCTCCTTCTGGGGAGCGGGCGCTCCTTCACGGCGTAAACAGTAACGGGATTTGGGACCTTGGGAGCAGGCTGCTCTCCTCGGGAGCAAGCGCTCCCAATAGAACCCGGCGTAAAACCTTGGCTGTACACGCTACATCATGCTCCCCCACTTTAAACGGATTTGCCCTCAAATTCGTGTCCGTATAAAGAGGATCATTTGGAAAAAACTCAGCCAAATCCGACACATTGAACGTAGGAGAGATATTCCACCCATCTGGCAACTCGACAACATAAGCGTTGTCATTGATCTTCTTCACAATCTTGCAAGGGCCAATCTTTTTCGGATGAAGCTTGCTATATGTACCTTGGGGAAATCGTTCTTTCCGTAAATGCACCATAACTAAATCCCCAATAGAGAACACCTTCACCCGACGATGCTTGTCCGCATCGGCTTTATACTTTGCATTAGACGACTCAATATTCTTAGCAACCTCTCGTTGAATCTCATCAAACTTTTCCGCCATATGCTCTGCCGCAATGCTATAACTGGGTAGTTTGGGGAGAGGAACCAAGTCAAGAGGATGGGATGGAAGCCGTTGGTACACTATCTCAAATGGTGACTTCTTGGTCGTGCGATTGGTGATGTTGTTAAAAGTAAATTCCGCAGTAGCCAATACCAAATCCCACTTCTTCGGAGACTCCCCACATAGACAACGAAGCATATTACCCAACGAACGATTAACCACTTCTGTTTGTCCGTCGGTTTGGGGATGAAAAGAGCTACTAAACTGTAATTCTGTCCGAAGCAAACCCCATAAAGTGCGCCAAAAATGGCTCAAGAACTTCGTGTCACGATCAGAAGTGATTGTCTTGGGAACTCCATGCAAACGCACAACCTCCTTGAAGAACAACCCCGCAATATGACAAGCATCCGAAGTTTTGCGACAAGGGATAAAATGTGCCATCTTCGAAAAACGATCAACCACCACAAAGACTGAATCATTACCACGTTGTGTACGAGGTAACCCAAGCACAAAATCCATAGAAATATCCTCCCAAGGACCGTCAGGAATAGGTAGGGGAGTATACAAACCCGTATTCTGCGCTTGACCCTTGTTCAATTGACACGCCATGCACTTTTTCACAACTGCATAGGTATCCCTCCGTAGATGGGGCCAAAAATACTTCTTCGTAACCAACTCAACGGTCTTGTCTCTACCGCAATGACCATCTTTATGAATTTCCTGAATAAGACTCTCCCGAACTGAACCATGAGGAATGCACAAGCGATCCAAGTAAAATAAATACCCATCCTGAAGTAAGAACGGTCCATGAAAAATACCATCCCGACATCGAGCCCAATCACCGCAAAACTGGCCTGGCCGCATATAAATCCTGCAAACACTCAAAACCCACGACAACATTATGCATGGCCATCAACAAACAAGCCCGACGACTCAAAGCATCTGCGACTTTATTACTTTGTCCACTTTTGTGTTGAATAACAAAAGTGAACTGCTGTAAATAAGCCACCCATCGAGCATGCATACGGTTCAAAGATTTCTGACTATTCATATATTTCAAGGCCTCATGATCAGTGTGCAGAATAAACTCACGATGAAGTAAGTATTGCTCCCAATGTTTGATTGCTTGAACCACTGCATAAAATTCAAGCTCATACACTGTCCACTTACGCTTCGACTCCTCTAACTTCTGACTCATAAAAGCAACTGGGCGTTTTTCTTGAGTCAAAACAGTTCCAATGCCCACAACAGATGCATCCGTCTCGAGCTCAAAGGGTTTAGTAAAATCCGGCAATACTAACAATGGAGCGCTAGTCAATTTTTCCTTGATCAAGGAAAAGGCAGAAGAAGCCTCATCGCTCCAAAGGAATTTCCCCTTTTTCATACATTCAGTGATAGGAGCCATAATAGTGCTAAAATTACGAATAAAGCGACGATAAAAAGTAGCAAGACCATGAAAACTCCGTACCTCGCTAACAGTCGTAGGAGTAGGCCAATCCTGAATAGCACGAACTTTGTCTTCATCCACATGAATGCCATCCTCCGAAACAACATACCCCAAGAATAGTAATCGTCGAAGCATAAAACTACTCTTCTTAAGGTTGATGTACAACTCATTCTCCTTCAAAGCTTGTAAAACTGCTTCAACATGACCAACATGCTCCTCCTCAGTCTTGCTAAATATCAAGATGTCATCAAAATAGACAACTAAGAACTTGCCGTTGAAAGGCTTAAGTACTTGGTTCATCAACCGCATAAAGGTACTAGGAGCATTAGATAGGCCAAAAGGCATAACCAACCATTCATACAACCCCTCCTTCGTCTTGAAAGCGGTTTTCCATTCATCACCCGGACGCACACGAACCTGATGGTAACCACTCCGCAAATCAATTTTGGAGAAAACTTTAGCACCCCGAAGCATGTCCAACATATCATCTAGGCGAGGAATGGCAAAGCGATACTTGACAGTAATCTTGTTGATCGCACGACTATCAATACACATGCGCCAAGTACCGTCTTTCTTGGGTACGAGAAGAGCGGGCACCGCACAAGGACTCAAGCTCTCTTGGATATACCCTTTCTTCAACAAATCCTCCACTTGTTCCCTCAAAATATCATGCTCAGCAGGCTCACGATAATGGGCAAGGTTGGGAAGAGAAGCACCCGGAACCAAATCGATGTTGTGTTGAATATTGCGCAAAGGAGGTAACCCAGGCGGCAACTCCTCGGGCATGATAGACTCATATTTATGCAACACGGATTGGAGAGAAACAGGAACTACACTAACACCTCCCACAAAGCCTTTATGAATCACAGCATAAACACAAGGGGCATTATCAAGTTCATCCATAAATTCAGAAGAAGTGCACAAAGAAATAATGGGTGTTGACTTCTCCGCTGCAGGTGAACCCACATCCTTCAGAGGACGTAAATGAAAATGTGCACCATCTTTCTTAAAATTAAGAATATTAGTCCTCCCCGTATGCACAACATCAAGATCATACTGCCATGGTCTACCCAATTACAAACCACATGCAGTCATATCAACAATATCACACAAAATCATGTCACTATAACGACCAATAGAAAAAGGAACCCAACATTGCTCGTGTACCTTAATAGTGCCGGCTGCATTAATCCAACCCACGAGTAATGGGGCGGGATGATTCCGAACCTAAGCTTCAAATTCTGCACCAAGCTCCGAGCTACTAGATTCTCGCTACTTCCGCTATCAACGATAACACTTATCCTCGTATCCTCGATCACTCCTCTAGTGCGAAAAATTTTGTGGCGCTCAGATCTTCAGTGGACAACAGAGTAGATAGCATGAGACGACTCAACCACAAGTGGAGTGGTGGTTATCGTCTTCCCCATCATCACCATTGTGGTCATCCCAAACCTCCTCGAAATCTCCTCCACCCTCTAAGGCATCCCCACCATCATCATCCCCATCAACCTCATGCTCGACCAAAGTAACTCTCCTCATTGGGACAATTGTTAGAAATATGGCCCGTTTCCTCGGGCAACAAAAACACTTTGTACCGTAAGACTCGACATAAGGATTCGAGGCGGAAAGCCCAACACGAGATCCTTCTTTGCCGTCGCCGAATTACCACCGTGGGCAGTGGAGCGCGCGACCTCCGGAGCTCCTTTAGGTGCTATAGCCGTGATTTGTCATGAGTCGAAGGAGCCCGTGAAACCGCATTACTCGAATTACCCCTGACGAAGAATCACCAAAACGCCCGAAAGAAGAGGATGATTGTTGTCGCTCAACCTTGTGCGCTCTAGAAATAGCATCCGAGAGAGAATGAGAGGTGAAAAGCTCAACTTGATTGCGAATAGGGATGCGAAGGCCATTAATAAACCGTGCACTGCTTTCTCATCCGTTTCGCGCATGTCCACCCGAGCGGATTGGGAATAGAAATCCCTAGCATATTCATCGACGTATCGATTCCCTCGCTCGCAAGCCAAAAGTTTCAAGTACAATGTCCCTCATAATCCTCGGGAGATATTGCCTCTGCAGCCTCATACTTCATCGATTCCAACGATCAATGGGCAATCGATTTTCATGTTGCCGTTGTCGATTCGCATTCGTCCACCATGCAGAAGCACCTCCTTTCAGTTTGTAGGCGATATATGGAACCTTCCTCCTTCGACCTGCATCAACGTGAAGAACTTTTCTACTTCAGCCAACCAATCGGTGAAATCCTCAATCCCTAATTCGCCCGAAAAATTAGGAATATCCGCCCTTATTTTGGGACGGTGGCAACTACACGAGCCTCCTCATCGCTAACGGCTCCCGCGACCGGTTCAACCCTAGCAACTCGTTCGCCTCCGATGTTGTTATTACGACGATTCAAAGCCTCCAACAATTGTTCACTGGCGAGCGTCGGCTGCGTTCATCCATCCGCGTTATACCGGGCGTGAGGCGCCTAATGCCGCACGGAGGTCACAGGACCGTCGTTAGCCATCGTCCAAGAATCTTCTAGCTCTGATACCAACTGATGTAGATCAAATCCAGAAACAAAGCAAACGCAGCAGAAATTTTAACCCAACAAAACTTGAAAATCAAATAACGAACACGGATATGAATTACTCCTCGCAAAAGGACGTAACCCTCGTAATCAAACGAATAAGATTACGTTTCAAGCCAAGGAATGACTTAGTCTTCTTAGAAGAAGAAGAAAGAACCCTTGAAGAAAATAAATTGTTTATTCTTCAAAAATTGAGAAAATAATAATCCTAACAAAAGTATTTATAGTTTCTACCATAAACAAGAATCCTAAAATAAAAAGGAAACCTAAAATAAACAGTAAAAGAAAAGGAAAAACAATCCTAGTTCAAAACAACCACAAGAGGCAAGAAAAAGGAAACTAAATCGAAAAAGGAAACAAAATCTGTTATCTGCGACATGGGAGCGGACGCTCCCCCCTTATGGGAGCGGACGCTCCCTCAATCCAGTGACTTGCGGCGGGTTTGTGCTACTTGGGAGCAGGCGCTCCCTCCTTCTTGGGAGCGGGCGCTCCTTCACGGCAGAAACAGGTAACGGGATTTGGGACCTCGGGAGCAGTGCTCCTCCTCGGGAGCAAGCGCTCCCACGCAGAACACAGGCGTAAACCTTGGGCTGTACACGCTACATCATTTGGACTTTCTGGTCAAAACTCAAGATTTATGATTTAGATAATAATGACCAACATTATCAGACTTGAAACTCCCCCTGAATGGATGTGTGTGCAGATGTGTCAACACATTCACACAAAACTGCATATAACAAGTTAGTACTAAAAATTGCAGTTCAACAAATATAGATTAAAGCAACCATTCAGCAAAGTATTTAGGGATTACAGACCAACTAACTAATATAAAAAACAAATACTCCCTCCGTCCCATAATAGCTTACTCATTTACTGTCGAAAACGGAAAATAAGGAATAATGTTATTAAAGTAGGAGTTGTGAGTGGGTAGGAGAGAGAATGAGTGGAGAGAATAGTAAATTTGAATAGTGTTGTGAGTATGACAAGTGGGTCCCATGAATAAATAAGTATTAAAAAGTTTTCTTTTTAGGAAAGTGACTTTAAAGTGGGACGCCCAAAATAGCAAAATGGGTAAGGTAATATGGGACGGAGGGAGTATCTAATATCAAAAGCAAACCTGTTGATGTTCCATTCACCAGTAAGAACAACCAGTAAAACCCCCCCTGAGTTTAAGCATCCGAACTTCCCATTCTGAAGACAAGAGCAAAGACATCATCAGTATCATTCTCATCCTTTTCTTCTTCTCCCCCTTTTTGACTAGAAAGTGTAGTCTACCATTTGATCATCAAAAGAAATTGCAGATGTGTGACAAGATGTGGCCAAATCCTGACCCACATCCACAGCTTCAACTCCATTTATTCTGCTGATTGGTCAGAGAGAGAGACAGAGAGAGAAATATATGGTGCGTGTGTCTGAGAGAGATTTACGAGGGTAGGAGGCAACGAGGGTTTAAGGAGATGTGACAAGGGTTGTGTCACATAAATACTCACAACTCCCCATTTTCTACTCGAATGAGGAATCCTTCATCAAACAGGACTCAGAAAACAGAAATAACAGAAAGAGTCCACAGCAGCTATAAAACCCTTGAGATTTCACACACAATAAATCACGAAAAAATAGGGATTAATATTATCAAAAAATTGCTTACCTTTTATGGTAACAAGAGATAACTTCAGCCATATCTTTTCCACAGAATCCCTTTGAAATTGTCCTTTCTTTTGCAATGAGGATTGATACACACCTTTCTTTTTCATGAAGAATATTGGAAAACAAAAACATGTTAAATCAAAGAATAAATTAAGAATGAAAATAAATTAACTAGCATATTTACAAAGCACCCTATATGACCTAAAATGCAGTATGTCTAGCATGATGCAGCACACATGTGAGGAAAAAATCTCAGTTTTCAGATGTGGCATAGGATGTGAGTCACATTTGGGGAGACATTTAGATCACAAAAAGTCAATGGCCAATAATCTAATCTGCACAGCCTCTAGGATGCATCCACCCATTTTTTATTGTGGATATTTTGCATTTTGAGTAGCTTTCACTTTTCTTATTTCCCATAGATTGCCCTTTTTTCCAATGATCTTTTCAAGTTTGATTTCAAACTTTCTCTTGAGAATCACTTGATCACAATGGTTTTGCTTCATACAAATGGGAGAAGCAGTTGTTTCTCATAGTTTTAAGGCACCCACTGTGAGATATCTAAGAAGATTATATCAAGTTATCAAAAGACAACATGAACAAGAAATGCCCACAATTAGGTGATCAGAAAATGTTAAAGATGTAAACTCACATGTAACCACACTGAGATATTTCGTGCAAATGCATGATATTTTTAATTTTTTTTTGTTAGATAATATACAGATGTGTCAGTGGATGTGAGCACATTTGTGCTCACAACCTCAAATATCACACAAGCCAAGAGACTTCCTCATAGAGGAAAATCTCTCAAAATCTAATGCCTTTGTAAATATATCAGCCAATTGATTTTCAGTCCCAACAAATTCCAGACACACAGTTTTTTGTTCTACAAGATCCCTAATGAAATAGTGTCTAATATCAATGTGTTTTGTTCTAGAATGTTGAACAGGATTTTTAGATATGTCTAAGGCACTTTTGTTATCACAAAAAGCAGTCAAGATTTTGCTATTTAATGCATAGTCTTTCAGCATTTGATTCATCCACAACAGTTGTGTTCAACAACTTCCAAGGGCTACATATTCAGCCTCTGCAGTAGACAGAGACACAATTTTGCTTCCTACTATACCAAAACACAAGGTTGTTCCATAGGTAGAAGCATCCACCTGTAGTACTCTTCCTACCATCACTATTGCCAGCCCAATCTGAGTTAGTATAGCCAACCAACTTGGTATTTGTCTCCTTAGAATAGTGCAATCCTAGGTTTACAGTTCTATTCACATATCTGATTATCCTTTTCAAGGCTTTAAGATGGGAAACCTTTGGGTTAGCTTGATATCTTGCATAGAGACACACACTATACATAATGTCTGGTCGACTTGCTGTGAGGTATAACAGACTTCCTATCATGCTTCTGTACAGGGTCTGGTCAACACTCTCACTATCTGAGTCATGGCTGAGGTTTTGGAAAGATCCCATTGGTGTTTTGAGATGCGAGGAAAGTTCAAGATCAAACTTTTTCACAAGATTTTTAGCATATTTGGACTGAGAGATGAACATGCCTTCTTTGAATTGTTTTATCTGTAGGCCTAAGAAAAAGTTCAACTCTACTACCATACTCATCTCAAATGTGGAGGTCATGCTTTCCACAAAGGCAGTTAGCATAGAGTCAGACGTGGCCATACGGTTATAACCGCCGGTTAACGGTTATAACCGGCGGTTATATAACCGGCGGTTAAAAAATCGTTAAGTCCTAACCGTAACCTAACCGTTAACCGTGTACTAACGGTTACGGTTATACGGTTAACGGTTATACACGGTTACACGGTTATACACGGTTAAACGGTTAAAAATGAGCCCCTTTTTTTTCAGATTAGTCCCTTTTTAACGGAATAGTTAACTGATTTGGTTAACTTTTGTACTGTATAACCCCTTTTTTTTATAAAGAATACTATTTGAGATGTTACTTATTAATGATTTTTTTTGGAAAAAGTTATAAAAAAAAGTTAAGAATTTTTAAATAAATGAAATTTTAACGGAAAATGTGTTTAACAGATTTTTTTAACAGTTTTTTTTTTGGTTAAGCAAAGCTATTTGAGAAATATTTCTTTTAAAAAACAGTTTTTAACATTTTTTTGAAGAAAACAGTTAACTTTTTAACAGATTTTTAACTAGTTCTATAAAAAGTTAACTTTTTATTTTTTTTTAATTTTTTTTGGATAAAGAAGACCATTTTAGACTTTTGTTTACTATATACATTTTTTACAAAAAGATATATAAAAAAAGTTATGAATTTTGAAAGAAATAAAACTTATCTTTTTTAAAAATAAACGAAAGTATATAAAAGAAAAAGGGACGGTACCCTTAAATTTTATTAATTAAATAAAATTACAAAGAGGTGGATAACCAACCTTACCCTTTTATAATTAAGGGGGGACATTTAGGAGCCTTTATCTCAACCTAACTATTACAATTCAATAAAAATAAACCTAATCTAATAAATAAAAATTAAAAACTAATCTAATCCTCACTAATCACTTCCCGTAGAGTCTTCCACATCGTATTGATATTTTGGGTCAAGTGTATCCTCTTCATAAGGCATATCTTGTTCTCTCTTTTCCGATCTAACCCAATCCCCAAGTAATAGTTGATTTTCCAAGTTTTCAACCGTTAGTTGGGAACGTCTTTCATCCAAAACATTTCCTCCAATGCTAAATGCGGATTCGACCGCCACCGTTGACGCGGGAGAAGCTAAGACTTCTTTTGCAATTATAGAGAGTATAGGATAACTCTCGTTCCTTCTTGACCACCACTTTAAAACATCAAAATCATTTGGATTATCACTACTTTGATCCCATTCAAAAGTAGTGTTGAAATATGTGTCTAACTCCAAGGAAATGTTAGAGGAAGAAGTAGTCCCTACTCGAGGACGTTTCTTTTTGCTATACAAATTAGCAAAAAAATGATACGGATTCGCCTAAAGTAAATCACCACAACATCTTGAGAAGAAGTAGAGTCAACATTTTGAGAAGGATTTTCATGAATTGCATTATATTTGTTATAAAAAGAAACCAAATCATTTTTTGTACTTTCAACAATATTCGACGGAGAATCATGATCACCGTCACCTTCGGGGTATAAATTAGTATAATAAAAAACTAAAATAGTAGTCAACTCATCTAATTTAACACGGGGATCTAATACTTTTGCAATAAAAAATAAAGACGGAATAGTGTTTGTTAGTGTAATCTGCAGGTGATATCATAGATGATTTCCCAAGTGATATCGCAGATGATATCCTGGACTGAAACTTATATAGTTGTATATTTCTTGTTTATTATTTAATGGACTAACGTGCTAATATGGTCTGTATAGTCTATGGTTTATGGTTGTATTTCAGGGTGCAATAGCATCAAAGAAGGAGCTAGACACATGTGGAAATTGGAAGAAATGAATTAATACATTTTATGTATTAATTCGTAATTTTGGCATTCAACAACAATATGTATGTGGACTTTGTCAAAGGTTGTTGCTGAGTTATAGAAGAGGTACAAGGATGAGAAAGCAAGGGAGTACAAGGCGTGGAAGCATGGCTTTGAGGATTCAACAACTTGGTTGCTACAAAATAGGAAGTGGGAGCTAGAATTGTGGAACAACTTCACCCACTCTCCCTACACTTCCTCCACGTGCAAGACCAGCCCCAAGGCTGTTATTGGAGTAGCCTTCAAGTATTTGAAGACTATAAATAAGCTTGGAAGGTTTATTTGAAGATATGCCAATTATTTCACATTCACACCTTCGAAAAGCTTAGAGATAGAGTTCTTTGTTTGGTTCTTTTTAATCCTTTCTCCCTTGTAATTTCGCACTTGATTACTTTGGTATCAAGGTGTGTGAAGGCTAGGATAGGATTCCGTTCTTTATCTCTTGTTCCATAGAGCTTAAAATAGATATAGCTATAGGGAACTTTCGGCTTTGTAACTTCATTCATAGTGATTATAAAGTCTTGCCTAAGAAGCACTCTCAAGTTATATTTATATAACTTGAGAAAAACAATTTTGGTGTTTTTATTCCGCTGCAAACTCTTTTACAAAATTGTTTTATTTTCGAAGTGTGTGTGTGTGCCATCCCAAGTGCTATCGTTGGTGCCGTTATCACCTTGGATATCACTTGTGATTCAAGCCGTGACAATTTCAATTGGTATCGTAGCCTCTCACTTGACGATACTAAGTGTTTGGTCCTCTTTATCATGGCTTTTGATCCCGCAAATCCAAACCAAAAACGTCTTCTGTTTTAGATGGTTCGAATTATGCATATTGGAAAATTCGCCTTCGCTCGCATATCAAATCAATTGATCTTCGAGCATGGCGATCTATAGTTCATGGGTACTCTCTTCCACTCTTACCTCGATGAGGATGGTGATGTTCAGTTAAACCCGAAGGTGAGTGGACGAATGAAGAGATCACTCTAGCTAACTATAATGAGAAAGCTCTTAATGCTATCTTTGAGTGGGTTGACATGCATATTTTTAAACTTATTCAAAATAGTTCCACAAATTTCAAGAAGCTTGGGATATTTTACAAAGGTTTTGTGAAGGTGATTCTAGTGTGCGTGAAAACAAACTCGGAGGTCTTACCGGCAAATTTGAAAGGTTGAGAATGGGTGAAAGTGATACCATTTCCTCTTATTTTGAAAAACTATTTGACATTGCTAATGAGTGTCAACTTTTAGGTGAACCTTTACAAACAAACAATTGGTTTCAAAGGCTATTAGAACTCTCCCTGAGCGTTTTAATATAAAAGTTTCATCTATAGAAGAGGCTCACAATCTTTCTACAATGGATATCAATTCCTTAATGAGCATTTTAAAAAATTTTGAGTCAAACCTTGCCGAGCAAAGTGAAGCTTCTAAGGGCAAGAGTGTTGCTTTAAAAGTTCAATCCTCTAGTGGTTCAACTAATGAGGATGACGAAATTTTTGAGGAATTAGGTGAAGATGCCAGTGTTGCCTTACTTACCAGGAAATATAACTCAATGGTGAGAAAATTTAACAAAGAAAATGTGCAGGTAAAGGCTAAAGAGCAACAAGCCAAGGTGTACAATTCAATGCCCAAGAGGACATTTCCATCTACTCGAAAGGTGGTCCCATAAGGAGAGCATCATCGGATCAATCCAGATCGATCCAAAATACCTTGAATCAATCCAATGTCATGCTTGCTCGGATGGGGTCATTACTCAAATGAGTGTGCTAACACTCTAAGGAAGATGGGAAAGAACCTATGGGTTTCTCTCGGTGACAATGAGGATGAGGAGACCAATCAATCGAAGATTCAGATCAAACGGCAATGGTGGTCACAAGCGTGACTCGGATTACATCGGTGATACCCTGTGTGATATCCAAAAGGGGATAGCACCCGAGATATCATCCAACAGGTATACGATTTAAATTTGATAAATGTTTGTTTTGTGGGTTACGTAACATGGATGCGAGGTTGTTCACAAGATGAGAAGGAGTTCGGCAAGGATGAACTCATTTGTGGTCTTAAGAACCTTTGCAAAGAATTGGTGGATGAATGGAAGAAAGAGAACAAGAAGGTGATCTCTCTGTCCAAAGAGGTTCAAGACCTAACCGATGGCTTGACTAGATTGGAAGTTCAACTCACAAAGAAGGATGTGGAGCCGGACAAAGTCAAGAGCAAACTTACTCTTGCCGAGACAACATTCAAGAAACTCAATACGAGTTCTAACAAGTTAGATGCAATTCTTGGGTTGTCCAAACCACTCAAGGCGGTATGGGTTTTCAAGAGTCTTTAAATGCTATTACATCTACTTTGTCTAATACGTAAGATAAGTTAATTTTTGTTAAAGAAAGAGATCATGTTGAACAAATACCTTCGATAAGTCTTCGACAAGGTAAAAATATGTAACTCTTGTTACTTTCTTGGACATTTGAAAAATGATTGCAAAACTCTCTTAAAGAAAGCAGTCCGGTTCCTGTGTGATACCTGAAGTGCTACCTAGCATGTCGATATCACCGTCGATCGAAGAAAAATTATCAAAGTAGGAAAGTGTGGAAACCTAAGTCTAATCGATATGTGATGTTGTATGCACCGCCTTAAAAACTAATGTTGAAGGTTCATGGTATTTTGATAGTGGTTGTTCTCGTCACATGACTTGGAACAAAAATATTTTTAAAGGAATATGAACCTATTCAAGGTGGTAGTGTTACATATGGTGGTGGTGGCAAGAGTAATATAGTAGGAAAAGGCGTATTAAATGTACTGGATTTCTGCCTTGAAAAATGTTTTGCATGTTGATGGACTCGGTAACTAATTTAATTAGTATTAGCCAACTTTGTGATGGCAACCTTGAAGTAAAATTCAATAAAAACACTTGTGAAGTTTTTGATTGTACCAATAAGCGTGTTATGACCGGTACTAGGTCAAGTAATAACCGTTATCTTGTTGAGGATAAACAAGTATGTCATTCTCGTGAGGGTTGATGATGCTACCTTATGGCATCAAAAGTTGGGTCATGTCCATTTTCGTAACATTGTGAAACTCATTAATGCCGAAGCTATAAGAGGTATACCTAGTCTGGACATTAGTACAAAAATCATATGTGAAGATTGTTTAAAAGGTAAACAAACACGTGCTACCCATAGTGCTACCCAACATAATGAGGAGTATTCTCGGGACAACGCACTGTTTTCAATTAATGCATATGGATTTAATGGGTCCAGTTGAGGTAGACAGTTTAGGAGGTAAGAAATATACTTTTGTAATAGTTGATGATTTTTCTAGATTTACTTGGGTATATTTTTTAAAAGAAAAATCGAAACTTTTGAAAAGTTTAAAGTCTTACATGCTAAAATCAAAAACATGTTTTCGCTCTTATCATGCGAATAAGGTCGATCATGGAACGGAGTTTGATAATTCATCGTTCTTTACTTTTTGTGAATTAAAAGGAATTAAACATGAGTTTTCTCGCTCCTAAAACACCTCAACAAAATGGGGTGGCTGAAAGGAAAAATAGGACCTTACTTGAGATGGCACGTGTGATGTTGTTTTCAAAAAGAATTTCAAAAAGATTTTGGGCTGCGGCCCTCAACACCGCTTGTCACCCGGCCAATCAGGTTTTTCTAAGACCTGGTACTAGCATGCCACCTTCTGAAATTTTGAATGGTAGGATACCAAAGGTTCATTATTTTCATACATTTGGGTGTGTGTGTTATGTTCTAAATGATCGGGATTACTTAGCTAAATTTGACTCTAAAAGTGATAAGGCTATATTTCTTGGGTATGCTCAGGACAGTCGAGCATATAGGGTTTATAACCTTAGGTTAAAAACCATTCAGGAATCAATTAACGTTGTTTTTGATGATTTAGCAAGTGTTACAGTGATGGAGTACGGGAATCTCCATTAATATTGCTGGAAGAACTGGAGAATCAAAATCAAGTAAGTGATACCCAGTGCTTTGGCCAAAGTGTTGCCACCGATGGGATAGCATCTCGGTATCACCCAAGACCAATCCAAACCGAAAAGGATGAACAATCGAGATGATGATCATGTGCATGAAGACTTGAGAAGGGATCTACCAGCTAGGATCAAAAGAGACCATCCTTCCTCTCAAATTATTGGAGAAGCTAGTGAAGGTGTACAAACAAGGAACAAAGGACATTTTAGTGACCGTGAAATGGCAAGGTATGTGTGTATGTCCACCACATACCACAAGGTAAAATATTCCTGTTTTGTTTCTTCTTTAGAACCCAAAAATATTTCTGAAGCTTTAAAAGATAATTTTTGGATACAAGCCATGCAAGAGGAACTTGACCAATTTGCTCGTAATGAAGTTTGGTGTTTAGTACCACGTCCTAGTAATACAAATGTTATTGGTACTAAATGGATTTTCAAAAACAAATCAGATGAGCAAGGAAATATTGTTAGGAACAAAGCTCGTCTCGTAGCACAAGGTTACACCCAAATTGAAGGTGTTGACTTTGATGAGACCTTTGCTCCCGTTGCTAGAATAGAATCCATAAGACTCCTCTTGGCTATAGCTTGTTTTTTAAAAATTACTTTGTTTCAAATGGATGTTAAAGCCGCCTTTTTAAATGGTTATTTAAAAGAAGAAGTCTTTGTTGAACAACCAAAAGGATTTGAAGATCCTAATCTACCAAACCATGTATATAGACTTGATAAAGCTTTATATGGCTTGAAACAAGCTCCACGTGCATGGTATGGTCGCTTAACCTCTTTCTTACTTGAATATGGATTCACAAGAGGTGAAGCAGATAGGACCTTATTTATCCTAAGGCATGGCAAAGAAATAGTCATTGTTCAAATATATGTTGATGACATAGTCTATGGCTCTACTTCTCAAACGTGTTTAAAAGATTTTGTAGAGGCTATGACATCAACATTTGAAATGAGCATGATTGGAGAGTTAACATTCTTTCTAGGCTTGCAGGTGAAACAATCAAATGAAGGTATATTCATTTCACAAAGTAAGTATGCAAAGAGCCTAGTAAAAAGGTTTGGGTTGGAAGGAGCAAAAAGTTCAAAAATCCCCATGTGTTCTTCTCTCAAACTTGGTAGAGATCAAGTAGGTGAGGATGTTGATCCTACTCTTTATCGTTCAATGATTGGTAGCCTTCTCTATCTCACTTCTAGTCGTCCTGATATCATGTTCAGCGTGTGTGTTTGTGCACGTTATCAAGCCAATCCTAAAGTCTCTCACCTTAATTCGTCAAAAGATAATTAAATATGTTTCAGGAACAAGTGAATTAGGGATTTGGTTTAGTAAGGATACTAATACCAAGTTGGTTGGCTTTAGTGACTCGGATTGGGCAGGGGATATGGATGATAGGAAGAGTACTAGTGGGGGGTGTTTTTACTTGGGCAACAATTTAGTTTCATGGTATAGTCGTAAACAAAATTGTGTTTCTCTCTCCACAAACTGAGTCCGAGTATGCTGGGTACCGGGTAGTTGTTGTTCACAACTTATTTGGCTAAAACATATGTTAGATGACTATGGCCTAGAGAGTAATTCTTTGACTATGTCTTGTGATAACCCGAGTGCTATCAACATTTCAAAAACCCAGTTCAACATTCCCGTACCAAACACATTGACATACGTCATCATTTTCTTAGAGATATGGTAGATAAAGGCCTAATTAATATTGATCATATTGATACTAAGTATCAACCGGGTGACATCTTTACGAGGCCTTAGACCACGAGAGATTTTCTAGTTTGAAAAGATCTCTTGGTCTTTGTAATCTCGAGTTCTGTTCGTCTGTGCTACCCCAGGTGATGTTATTACTTAGGGTAACACTTGTATATTAGTGTATTTTTTTCTTCTTTCTTTGCTTATTTACTTAAAAAAAAAAATAAAAAAATATATATACTTTATTATTTGTTTAAATCTAGCTAGCTTAGTTCTAGCCGTGGCACATCTTGACCTTTTGTTATGGTAGGTTCTTATTTAGGTTAGCACGTCCGATATCATTCCCTTCATATGCTTAAAGTGACAAAGTCACTAATATTTTCTTTTTGATAAATAAAAGACAAAGGCATTTATCCATACTATTCTCTCGAGCTCGGGGCACGGTGTTCGCTGCAACGATGTACTCTTGCCAATGAGAAGGTATGAGGTGATTTATGCTAAGTATTAGGGACATGGAGTTCGCTACTACAAAGGTGCACCCTACTTGAAAGGCATAGATCACTTGGTCTCTACACTTGAAATATAACTTGAAGCACGGAGCTCGTTACTACGTTGCTTTCTTGTTTAAAGAAGTGTATTGAGACGTGTTTAACAAGCAATGTACTTAAAAAATTATATATAGGCATATAATGCCTAAAGTGCATGAAAAATGCTCAGCTTGTTATGCTTGAAATGCTTGAAAATGAAAATATTTATCAAGGGGTTTTATATCATATGTGTTATCCTATGTGTTACCATCATTGCCTTAACACATTAGTGTGTGCTATATTAGTTTTTTTTGTTTTTTTTTATTTTCGAAATATTGTTGATTAATTTCTCAAAATGCGAAAGTCTTTTTAATTAAAGAGTTTACGATTTTGAAAACGTCTTCAACAAGTTTCCTTTATTTTTGGTAAACTTAATTAAGTAACTAACCCTTATTTATTTAATTTCTGCATATAATGTTTTGGGCTTAGTTACAAATTATTTAGTTTACTTATTTTTTGTTTTTTTACGTTTTTACTTAAAAAAAAAAAAAAAAAATTTTATTTTATTTTTTAATGTTGCAACCGTGTTGTTTGTTTAATAAAGTTTTGAGGTTTTAAAAGGTGTGGTTAGGGTTTGTTTTAAAAATGAGTGGATAGGGATTAGTTTGAGAATAAATAGGGGTAGATTAGATAGGTTTTTAAATGTCTAATCAAATTAAAACTTTGTTCCCCATTTAATCTCCTCCTTCCTATTTTCTCTCAACCTCCTCCGTCTCTCTCTCTATACGTTACCCTCTCCTCTCTCTAAAACCCCCTTCCAGCGTCTTCTTCTCTTCTCAACCTAGGTCAAAATACGTTCCAAAAAATCCCTCAAATCTCCATGGCATCTCCATCCAATACCAATGCCGAACCATCTCACACGGACCAAATGGACATCTCACCTAGCATTGCTCCTTCCGTGGCATCTCGCGTGGCCATGGAAACTTCCCCAATGATCACTCCAAGCTCTTCTCCACCAACAATGGCGATTGTTCCTACCTCTGGCCCCAATGCCTCGTTTGATCAAGGCATTCCTAAGGTGACTCTCATCCCTACCGAGCCAAAAAGGAAGAGGAAAGCCCCAACTGCCAAGCCGTCTCCCAAATCGCAAAAGGAGGTCTTCCAACCGCATTAGATCAATCAGGTCCAAGGCAACTTCAAATACCTCTCTCGATCCAGTTGATGTCTCAGTAAAGCTCTATTGATGTGTCCTCACCCCATGCGAGTGACGAGAACTTTGAAGCAAACAAGGAAAAGGAGCCTTCTGTGGACTCATTTGATGCTTGGGTAGATGGTGATGAAGAGGAGACTCTCTGATTTTCGTAAAAGAAGGCCAAGGGCAAAGCCGTGAGTGCTACCGAAGTGCTAGCAAGAAGAGGATATCATCCGAGGTAACACTTGCCCCCTCTTCTGTTCCTAAACATTCCTCTAGTGATAATTCGATGATGAGGTTACTCAAACCGAAGAGGATAAAGCTTTTCCAAAACCTTTTCTTACTTTGGAGTATTATAAAAAGGAAAATATGGAACTTTGGTTGAATAGTCTAAGTAAGAGGATTTTAAAAGAGAAGCACATTGATGAGGGTCAGTTGGAAAAGGAAGGAGTGGTTCAGTTTTTAAAGGACAGGAATTTTATTAATGCTAATAATCATGCATCGGTTTTGTTGAGAGTGTTATTCGCAATTTCTTTGCCAATTTGCATGCTCATTTGGATGATGAAGGGTCTGCTAAATATGGAAAAGTGTTTGTTAGGGAAGAGTCTATTCTTTTACTCCTGCCCTGATTAACAAAGTTTTAGGCCTCCCTAATGTAGATGATGAGAGCATTAGGGTCAATAGAGATGAAATGGTAAAATTGCTCACTCACAACAAACTGCAGTCTTGGCCTTTGAAAGAGAAACTTCATGCTTCTAGATTATCTTCTCTCTATTCTGTACTACACAAACTGTGCATCTTCAATTGGCTTCCTACAACTAATGAACCTATTGTGACTTTGGAGCATGCGAATGTGTTGTATAGATTGGGTAAAAATTTAAGGATTAACTTTGGAAGATTAGTGTTTAAACACTTAGCTTCATGGGGTAGAAAAAAGGAAGTGAACATTAGCTTTTTCCCCTATCCTTCTCTAATCTTCAAAGTTTTGGTATTCCAATCCTTGCCCATTGAAGCCTACGATGTTTTTACCATCGAACCGCAGTACTATACCATTGATCAACAACTGAAAAAGGGTAAAAGGTATACAAAAGATCTTCCTTGGAACAAATCTGATGAAACAATCCCTGCTCCTCCCAGTGCTATCTCACGTGATAACCCAAGTGCTTCCCCAGGTGTTGCCCCTCATACTTTTGCAGAACCGATGCCGCAAGTATTCCGAACAACATGATGAATCTTTTGGGCAACTCTGGACCATCAATCCCAAAGGCTACAGTTCTCAACTTCCTGCACAAACAATCAAGTGCAATAGGAGAACTTGTGAGGGATGGGCTAAGCTTAAGCAGGTAATGAGATGCTTTTATTGATGAAATTTCTTCCCAAACAGGGGAGGATCTCGCCGCTGTGGAACTTACGGAGCCGGTGCTACTGCAGTGCTACCACGATCTTGGCCCAAGTGATGGTGGAAGTGATAGGGAAGGAGATCAGGAGGAAGGAGAGGAAGAAGAGGAGTTTGAAGAAGAAGAAAGCCGAACCTTAAGGTTGATAAACCCGAAGGTTTATGTTGCCGCTATCATATGGGTGACTATTTTTTGGTGGTCCTACAAACAATGTTTTTATTTTGGTGATGTGGTGGTTCCTTAAACAATTTACTTTTATTTTGTTTATATTTGCTAAAACACTTTAGTGGTTTGTTAAATAACTTAATCGCTAGGTTGTTTTTTTGCTAATTTTGGATGATATTTTGCTACAATGGTTATGGTTTTTAATGGTTACTTAGTTTATTTCGAAAACTTTTTAAAGTTTGAAATAAATTAGTTTATTATGATAAATCATTGTTTAGGATTAGCTCCTTGATTAAGGGGAGTTAATTTTTGTGGAGATATTATTCTATGGTCTATGCTCTGTACATTTGTATTTAGACTTATCCTACGGGACGGCGACACATTAAGTTTGGAAAGAAATATCCAACTAAGGGGAGATTGTTAGTGTAATCTGCGGGTGATATCATAGATGATTTCCCAAGTGATATCGCAGATGATATCTGGATCGAAACTTATATAGTTGTATATTTCTTGTTTATTATTTAATGGACTAACGTGCTAATATGGTCTCGTATAGTCTATGGTTTATGGTTGTATTTCAGGGTGCAATAGCATCAAAGAATGAGCTAGACACATGTGGAAATTGGAAGAAATGAATTAATACATTTTATGTATTAATTCGTAATTTTGGCATTCAACAACAATATGTATGTGGACTTTGTCAAAGGTTGTTGCTGAGTTATAGAAGAGGTACAAGGATGGGAAAGCAAGGGAGTACAAGGCGTGGAAGCATGGCTTTGAGGATTCAACAACTTGGTTGCTACAAAATAGGAAGTGGGAGCTAGAATTGTGGAACAACTTCACCCACTCTCCCTACACTTCCTCCACGTGCAAGACCAGCCCCAAGGTCATTGTTGGAGTAGCCTTCAAGTATTTGAAGACTATAAATAAGCTTGGAAGGTTTATTTGAAGATATGCCAATTATTTCACATTCACACCTTCGAAAAGCTTAGAGATAGAGTTCTTTGTTTGGTTCTTTTTAATCCTTTCTCCCTTGTAATTTCGCACTTGATTACTTTGGTATCAAGGTGTGTGAAGGCTAGGATAGGATTCCGTTCTTTATCTCTTGTTCCATAGAGCTTAAAATAGATATAGCTATAGGGAACTTTCGGCTTTGTAACTTCATTCATAGTGATTATAAAGTCTTGCCTAAGAGGCACTCTCAAGTTATATTTATATAACTTGAGAAAAACAATTTTGGTGTTTTTATTCCGCTGCAAACTCTTTTACAAAATTGTTTTATTTTCGAAGTGTGTGTGTGTGCCATCCCAAGTGCTATCGTTGGTGCTGTTATCACCTTGGATATCACTTGTGATTCAAGCCGTGACAATTTCAGTGTTAAAATATTTTATCCACTTTTGTCTCATGGAAAAAATGCAATCCCCTAAAACATAGCAATCTTTTAAATTATTAAAACTACTAACAATTGCAACACAATGCTCAAGAACCAAAATGGAAGTTGGATAATAAACTCCCGATAATGCCAAAGTGGCGGTGTTAAAAATCTTTAACAATTTACACAAATTAGTGCATGCATTCCATTGATAAGCAAATAAAGGTTGATTATTACCAAGTGTAGCAAAAAAATCCATAAGAAGCTCTTTATACTCAAAACCATCTTTTAACATTTTATAGGTGGAATTCCACCTAGTTGGAACATCGGAACTAAAATATTTGTCTCCAAGATTTTGATTTCTTAAAAACCTAATCCATTTTTTTGTAGCGCTATTTCTTCTAGAAATATATTCAAGGGCTCCTCTAATTGGGGAAACATGTTGTTCTAATGCATGCAAACCATCTTTAACACATAAATTAATAATATGGCATAAACATCTAATATGAAAAAATTTACCACCAAATGACGGTTGACAAACTCTAATCAAATCCGGTAAACTAGCGGTATTAGCACTAGCATTATCAAAAGAAATAGTAAATATTTTATTCGTAATCTTATATTTTAAAAAAATTCCACGCAACTTTGAACAAATTGCTTCGGCGGTATGGGGGGGATCAAAATTTTCATATGCAATTAATCTTTTTTGGAGAGTCCAAGAATTATCTATCCAATGGCAAGTAACACCTAAATAACTATTTCTTTGCCAATGATCACTCCAACCATCGGCACAAATTGAAACTTTGTTTGGTAAATTTGATAAAACCTCAATTAAAGTTTTTTGATATGTTAACACCACCTTATGAATATCACGTACGAGAGTCGAACGTGGTACTCTTGCGGCGGCGGGATTTAAAGAAAGTCTTATAAATCTTTCATAAAAGTCATCATCCGCAAAGTTAAAAGCAAGTCCTTTAACACATACAAATTTGGCCAATTCTTGCCTATAAATGACCTTATTAAATTTAAATAGGACGGAAAACGAACCTTGGATAGTGGTTGGAGCTAATTGAGTTTGATCACTCGAAATGCCAAGTTTATCCGGATGTACTGTGCGTGTGTGGGCGTTAAGTGACCCATGCTCTCCACCCTTCGTAAATGGGTAGGATTTTGGACAATAGTTGCAAACAACTCGATAATAGCGGTCGTCATCGGGATCAATTTGCTCTTTTTTAAAATGTATTGTATAAGTGTCGGACTTAGGGGCACGTGAACGTGGCATTGGCGGTTGTTCTTCTTGTTCTTGTCCCCGAGCACGACCACCTCGAGCTCGGCCTCGGCCGGCCCTACCCCCCCTTCTACCACTTTCAACAACATTTTCATCCACATCTTGATCTTGCTCATTTTGTGTAAATGGTTTCTCAAAAAATTCGGATTCTTCTACGTTAAGATGGGTGGTAGAAAACAGTTTCCTTGCCTTTTCGAGAAGAAGACATTTTCGTTAGAAAACTGACTTGAATTCGAAAAAAAAGCTAACTTTTGTTAAAAAACTAACTGCAAATCTTTAAAAAACTGACTGGAAATCTTTAAAAAACTGACTGTAATTTAAAAAACTAACTGAAATCTGAAAAACTAACTGAAACCTCAAAAAAACTAACTGAAATCTCTAAAAAATTAACTGAAATTCTGAAAATCTAACTGAAAAATCTAAAAAACTAACTGAAAACTCTAAAAAACTAACTGAAACTGAAATACTAACTGAAAATTCTAAAAAATTGACTGAAAACTCTAAAAAACTAACTGAAATTCTGAAAAATTAACTGAAAACGTTAAAAAACTAACTGAAAACTCTAAAAAACTAACTGGAATTCCTAAAAATTAATTGAAAATGTTAAAAAACTGACTGAAAACTCTAAAAAACTAACTGAAATTCCTAAAAACTGACTGGAATTCTCGAAATACAAAAAAAAAAAATCGTTAAAAAACTAACTGAAAATTGTAAGGAAACTAACTGAAACTGATAATTGAGTATAATGAGGCTTAGGATATTTGAGAGTAGAGAGAGAGAGAGAGTAGAAGTAGAGATGTAAGGTGAAAGTGAAAATAAAATGGTAGGAGAGGTAATATTTATAGTAGGGTGGTGGTTGTTTTTTAAAAGATTTTTTTTTTTTTTAATTTAATTGAATTGAAGGAGCTGCTAGGGGCCTGAGCGCTGAAACTGAAAGGGAAAGGGAACTGGGAGTGGGGCGCTGAATGGGAATTTGGGAAAGGGTCAAACTAGCCGTTGTGCCTTGGGGGGAGGGAGGGACCGTTGCCAAGAGTAGCCGTTGGGGGGGAATAAATTCAAATTACGAAATTCAAAAATAGCCGGTTAGACGGTTATAACCGCCGGTTATTTAACCGGTTATAACCGGTTAAATAACCGCCGGTTGCCGGTTTTTTGAAAACCTTAACCTTAACCGAACCGGGTAACCGCCGGTTCCGGTTAAGGCGGTTACGGTTAAGGCGGTTGACGGTTTTTCCCGGTTACGGTTACGGTTATTAACCTCCAGTTAGCTGGTTTCGGTTAGATTTTGGACACGTCTAGAGTCAGAATTTAACCCAAACACAATATCATCCACATAGATTTGAGCCACAAGTATCTCCTTTTTATTTTTTCTAACAAACAAAGTTTTGTCCACCTCACCTCTCTTGAATCTTAGGTGATGCAAATGGTCAGTCAACCTATTATACTAGGCTCTAGGAGCCTGTTTCAGCCCATACAGAGCTTTCTTCAGTTTGTACACATGGTTAGGAAACTTGGAGCTCTCAAAGCCTTTAGGTTATTCTACATAGGCTTCCTCATTCAATACCCCATTTAGAAAGGCACTCTTAACATCCATTTGATGAAGAGTAAGCTTTAGGTAGCAAGCAATGGCTAACAAGAGTCTTATAGACTCAATTCTGGCAACAGGAGCAAAGGTTTCTTCAAAATTAATCCCTTCAATTTGGGTATAACCTTGAGCAACTAACCTAGCCTTATTCCTAGTAATCACTCCCTTCTCATCAGTTTTGTTTTTGAAAATTTATTTTGTTCCTACGACATTTCCATGAGAGGGCCTAGGGACAAGGGTCCAGAACATCATTCTTTTCATATTGATTTAACTCTTCTTGCATGGCAAGAATCCAGTCAGCATCTTTCATTGTTTCAGTAATGTTCTTAGGTTCAATCTTTGAAACAAAACAACAAAAACTTACCTAGGAGTATGCTGATGAGCAACTCCACAATCCAGCTAGCTTTCTATAGTTTACCTTGTCTTTCTGCCTTGTTTTCATTTGATCATGCATATCTCCCACAACTTGTGAAGTGGGTGATTTTTCTGGATTTTAGAGGGAATGTCCCTTGATCTATCCATACATCCATCTGTATTACCTTCTGGAGCATTATCCCTATCAGATTCAGAGGAACTATCCTCAATTTCAAGAGTTTGAGAGGATGTGGGGACAGATGTGGGTTCAGATGTGGATGCAGGTGTGTCCACATCCTTGGTCACATCTTTCACAGCTTCAACAGGTGTTTAAGTTCTGGCAGCTTCTGTTTGTTCTTCAGCACTTGTTTTTGTATTTTTCCAGTCTAGCAAGCATCCTGAAACATCATCCTCAGCAGTCTTGAGGTTAAGATCAAGTGAGTCATCAAAAACATTGGCAGATTCCATAATGGTTTTTGTTTTCAGATTAAAAACCCTATAAGCTCTACTATTAGTGGAATATCCCATGAATATTGCTTTATCACTCTTGTAATCAAATTTGGACAAATATTCTCTATTATTAAAGATGTAGCATATACACCCAAACACATGAAAGTACTTTAAAGTGGGTTTCTTGCCAAGAAGAATTTGATATGGTGTCACATTGCTTCCAATTCTGAGGAACACTCTATTGCCAATGTGACAGGCAGTATTCAAAGCTTCTGCCCAAAATTTCTTGGACAGATTTTTAGAATTTAGCATAACCCTAGCCATTTCTTGAAAGGTTCTATTCTTCCTTTCTGCAATTCCATTTTGTTGTGGAGTGATAGGTGCAGAAAATTCATGAGTGGTTCCTTTGGAATTACAGAAGGCAGTAAACATTGAGTTCTCATATTCAGTGCCATGGTCAGATCTAATCCTCACAGCCTTAAGACTATAAAAATTCCTAACCCTTTTATACCAGTTTTTGAATTCTCCTATAGTCTCAGATTTTTCCCTTAAGAACATCACCTATGTGTACCTAGAATAGTCATCAACACACACAAAAGCATACTTTTTTCTACCAAAGCTTTCTACTTTTATAGGTCCCATCAAGTTAGTATGTATCAACTCCAAACACCTAGATGTGGAGCACTGTTGGACCTTTTTGTGTGAGGCTTTTGTTTGTTTTCCCTTCTGACATGAACCACAAACATCAGTGTTTTTGAAGTTCAACTTAGGGAGGTCCTTTACAGCTTCAAACCTTTGAAGTTCTTCCAGTTTTCTGCTGCTAGCATGCCCTAGTTTTTGGTGTCACAGATTAACATCATTAGCTTTGGAGCTCAGGCAAGAAAGATTGTCACCAAATTGATAACAATTATCAGCAGACCTAAGACCAGTGAACACACACTTAACATCTTTATCAAACACCTCACACAAATGTTTATCAAACTTCACATAGAGGTCATCATCACATAGCTGACTGATGCTAATCAGGTTATAGCTTTTAAGCCTTTCACATGATAAACATTGTGCAATTTTGGGAGACCCTTGACATCTAGGGTTCCTTTCCCAATGATTTTACCTTGAGCACCACCACCAAAATTCACCTTTCCCCCATTGATTAACTTATAGTCTATTAGAACATCTTGATTTCTAGTCATGTGTCTAGAGCACCCACTGTCAAAATACCAAGAACCAGAGACACTACTCTTGAGGGAAGAGTAAACAACATTACAGTTAGCACTTGGTTTAGCCACTCACTTGGTTTATGTTTTCTTTTTGTGGTGCTGAGGTCTCAAATTGCTTGGATGTGTGTTCGGATGTGTATACATCTTTTCACACATCTGAGACTGATTATCATAACCAGTCCTTTTATCAGCTTTTAACTTATAACAGAAGGATTTAATGTGCCCAGGAGCAAAGCAATAATGACAGATGTAGTGCCTTCTCCTTGGCCTTTTTTCACTCAAAATTGGTTTTTTCACAGTTTTTGAAGTTGAAGCCTCATATTCCTCCTTCACAAATTTTGGTTTTCAAACCCTATACCAATTTTTCCAGTTTGACCAAGAACAGTAGCTTCATCAAGTTTCATTTTACCAGTGTTCATCTTGGTTAATGTACTCTACTCTTTTTCAAACTCATTTTTGAATTTTTCAAGTTCAACTTCTCTCTTGGTCACCAATACATCGAGTTTGGCAATGGTATCCTTTTGATCATCATTTTCTTTTGAAAGTCTAATTTTTTCATCTTCACAAACAGCTAATTTATCAGGAAGAGACTTATTTACTTTAGCAAGTACCTCAATTTTGTCCATCCTCTTCAACCAATCAGCATGCACTTCTTTGTATGTTGCAAAGAGTTCCTCATAGGGAATGTCTCTATCCTCATCATCAGAATCTCCTTTTACAGAGAAGCAGTTTAGAGTTAGACCAGATGAATACTCAGATGTGTCTGAGGATGTGTCCACATTTGAGACCACATCCACATCTTTCTCAGGAGCTCTTTCTTCAATTTATGCAAAATTAGCATTGAACATAGACAAACAGTTTATGATGGATATGTTAGCAACTTCCTCTTCATCCTCACTATCACTTAGGGAAGCAGTTAAGCTCATCCCGTTCTTTTTGAGTGTGTTAGCACACTCATTAGCATAGTGACCAAAGCCACGACATGCCCTACATTGCACAGAATCAGAGGATTGTTTATTTTCAAGGTTTGGCCTTTTGAACCCATTCTCAGTGCTAGTTTTTGGTCTTTCAGCAACACTGAGAGCAGGCCTGTTGGGGAACTTACTCATTCTCTTATTTTTCAACATAGAACTGATTTTTTTAGAGATAAGGGCCACATCCTCTTCCTCAAGATTAGACTTGTCAATTTCAGAGGATAGTTCCACAAGCTCTGTTGGAACAGCAGCAACACTTTTGAAGGCAAGGCTTATAGACTTGTTCTTTTTCTGAGCTTCAAGATTCAGCTCAAACACAGTCAAAATTCCCACAATTTTATCTAAACCTACTGTGTTGGTGTCATTAGTCTCCTCTATAACAACCACTTTTATATTGAACCTTTCAGGTAAGGTCCTCAAAATTTTACTTACAAGTCTGGCATTAGAGATTGATTCTCCCAGACTAGTACATTCATTGGAAATTTCATGGATTTTTGCAGTATTAGAGACTATGTCTTCTGTCTCTTCCATTCTAAGTATTTCAAACCTATCCATTAAAATCCTAAGCCTAGTAGCCTTTACACTTGGAATCCCCTCACATTGCATCTGTAAGATATCCCAAGCATTCTTTGCAATGCTTTCATTAGTGATGAGTTTGTACATATTTCCAGAAACATGGCTGGAAATAGCACCCATTGCTTTCGAATTATAATTAGCAGCATGTATTTCATCAAGAGTCCACCTTTCTTCAGGCTTTCTCTCAAAAACAGATTCACCAACACCTGATTCAGGCCTTTTCTCCACAGTAGGAGGTTGCCAGGCCACAAGAATACGCATCCAGGCCCTTTCATCAATGCCTTTGATGTAATTACGCATTTTAAACTTCCAAAGAGAGTAATTTATGCCATCCAAGACTGGAGGCATGTTTTGATGATTTTGGCATTCCATTATGACCACACTTTCTGGATCAACACTAAGTAATATTTCGAGAGTTGGCTCTGATACCAATTGAAAGTTTCGTGTAGCTAGGAAGCTTAATCGACTCAACAGAACATGGATGTGAGATACAACTGTCCACATATCCACTAATATGCAGAGGAATAAAATAAATAAACACAAGAATTATAAACGTTTACTGGTTCGAAACCCAGCAAACAAGGCTTACGCCCATAATATGTTACTTACAAAAACACAAATAAGTGAAAACGAAAATACTAAAATACTAAACAAGTTCTAATCACCTTCTACGACAAGAACTGTCTCCCTTTTCCCAAGTAGATCCTATTCTAGTCAGAAGTAAAACAAAGAACTTGAAGAAAAACTAGATGTGAGTTCGGATGTAAGACACAACCTTCACTCACAGCCTAAATTGACAATATGAAAACGTGAAGAACAATTATGTATTGTCTTTCAAATTAAACTCCAAAGCCGTGTCTTCTCTTTGTGCTGATCTCTTGTATTTATATGCACCTTGAGAAGATCTTTACGAATACAACACCTTCCTTATGTGAGTTTTCTAATTCCTACAAGGAATTATAAAGCACACTCACAAAGAAAGTGATTTTGTTAGTAAGTTAGTCCTAATATAAATATATGTACATAAATAAAAGATATTTACAATATTAACAAAGTCCTTTTCATAATAGGACAATATAAATCTTTTCATGAAAGCCCCAAAATCAACTTACCAAGTATACCATATTGAATCGAAATAGGAAACAAATTGTTTCCTAAAATCTCACTCTTTCATAAAGAAAGAGATTAATGCAATTATTCCCAAGTTAAAAATATTGACGAGTCATTTTTCGACATTTATTCCGGGACGCAGGGAGTAAATTTTAGTGCCTGAGATATCATTTTTTAAAATGGGAAAATCTTAAGTTGTGATTTCTTTGGTATAAGTTTTTTTGTCCATGCTCGCTATTTTGTTATTGCGTTTTTGTGAAACCTATTGCCTTTACCTTTCTTAAGGTCCTTTTTGTTTCTTTGTTTGCCCCTAGACCAAATTGTTGCAGGATTATTTACTTGTAATTATGTATACTTGCTTTAACTATTGCCTATATTTCCTTTCTTCTCGGAACAAATATAGTGGAGGATGTGGATCTTTTGATAAGATGGGTGAGAGATGCTTCGAAGCAGGGGTTAGACATGATTACGATTGATGCTGACGACGTTTGTAGATATTCTAATTCCGTTAGAGAAGATGTAATTGCAAAGGTCATAGGTTGTCTAATGTCTAGGACTTGATTAGACTATGTTTGAAGCATCTTATGCCCAAACTTCTGGGTGGTTCATTAAACAATATGGTCCCAAGTTAATATTTCTCTTCTATCGAGGTATTGATCTTTCCTTTGGAACCTATTTGTGGATCATTCTCAACTGATGGATCTAGAGTATCTTCGAGGGCAACATGGGTAAAAACCACACCTATTGATTGTATTCTTTGAAGATAATGGTTGTACAAATGATCATCCAGTGCATAATCTGTAATCTAGATAGTTATTAGCAGTTAGATTATAGCAGTTATATAAGATTAGATCAGACATATTTTTCCTTTTCTTGTATAAATAGCTCTGTATGTTCTTATTTTGATATATATAAATTTCACTCAATATTATCTAATGTCTCTCAATATCTCTGACATTATCATGGTATCAGAGCCTGGTTATTCCGACTCTGGTATCTACTTGCTTCCGCTACTTAAATCATCTTTTCAATTAAAAAGTTTTCATACAACTCTTTTCCTCCAATGGCCCCTTTCGAAAATGCTGACAGTCAAACCAATTCAAATGATCCAGAAAATGCTGATATCTATGATTTTACATAAACATCGATTCAGTTGAATCCTTCTCATCCTCTTTATTTGCATCCCAATGATCACCCTGGTATGATGCTTGTCACTGAACTTCTCACTGATTTCAATTTTCACAAATGGCAAAGATCCATTACTATCGCCCTCATAGCCAAGAATAAGTTAGGTATGGTTACAGGCCTTCATGTCAAGCCTCTGTCCAGTTCAAAATATCTTTCCCATTGGGAGAGATGTAACAACATGGTCATTTCATGGTTACTCACCACATGTTCAAAGGATATTGCTACTAGTATAGTGTACCTTTCAAATGCCAAAGATATATGGGGTGATTTACAGTCAAGATTTTTGATAGGACGGATTTTTACTATGTAATTCCTATGTTTTCCGTCCTTTTATTTCCATATTTTCATGTATTTAGTATAGGTTTGATGTATTTTGAGTGATTTTATATATTGTGAGGATTATGAGAGGACCCATGTGATTTGAGAGAAATTTAGAGAGTTTATTTTGTAATCGTTTTTGGTTCTCAAAGAAGCTCAAAATCATCAATTATGCACCCATGAAAGTCAATATGCACCCATGGAAGTCAATAAAGTCAAGACAAAGTCAACCAAAGAAGACCCGAAGCGAGTCAAAAGTCAAGCAAAAAAAGTCAAGTTTATGAAGCTGAGGATCGTTCTATAATTCTGGAAAGTTCAGTGACCAAAATGCAGTTCTGGAAAGCATGATGACCAAAGCGAAAAAGGAGAAATTGAAGGAGGATATCACGGCTGCTACAGTGCTCAGTGCTACAGTACTCGTTTTCGTTTTGACTTTTTCAAATCTTTTGTTTTTATTTTCTTTTTCCTTTTTCTTTTTAGTTTTAGGTTTATTAATTGGAGGAAGTATAAATACTCCTTTTGATAACATAATTAGGGTTCGACTTTTAGTTTATTTTTCCCAGAGAGTTGAACTTTTCAATGGAGAACTAAACTTCATTACTTTGGATTTGAGATCTTGATCCGGATTTTTATTTCTATTGAGGTATTTCTTTTTCCTAATTAATTCTTGTTCATAATCTTGCTTGTATTGATTTAGATTGATTTCTAGGGTTTGTGAATTTGGCCAATTCACTTGTCCTCTTTTTTGATCTTTGCTAGATTACTCGTTCTGTGCCAGAATTAGGGTTTTCATTGTAGCATCTTCGCGAATTGTGTATGTGCCATAGCAATTCGGGAAGTAGGCAAGATTAGACGATTATCTTATTAACCTTAGAAAGCGTTCTTGATTTTCGTCTCTTAAAACATCATCAATTAATCTTAAGACCTTTCCTGTGCCAGTTTAGGTTTAATTTTAATTAGGGTTTATAGTAAGTGTGTCACTGCTATAAACTAAACTGAAAGAAGAGACAGAGATTGAAATACATCTCGTAATCAAGTGAATAAAATTTTCGGTGAAAAGAATTATCAGTGATATTAGAATTAAAATCCGGTGACAGTATCAAGTCTGAAGTTTCTTTAAATTATTGTTTCAAACACTTAGTTTATTTTTCCCGTCTTAGGAATTAATTAAAAATCTCAATTAAACCCCCAATTTGGTCAAGTGACTGTTCGCAATTAATCACTGTTCTTCGTGGATCGACCCTAACTTATCCTAATTACATTATTAGTGGCCAAGTTTAGGTCTAATTTAGTAGGCGCGACTAAGCCTATCAAGTTTTGGCGCCGTTGCTGGGGAACGGTGTAATTGTTTACGGACTTATTTTGTTTCTTAATCTATTTCTTTTTCTTGTTTCCTTTTTGTTAAGTTTTTTTTATCATCTTTTTCTTAACCTTGTTTGACTATGGAGGTCGATGGACAACGAATGGAGTTTAATGCATTTGATGACATGAAATCTGTGTTGGAGAATGCCTTAGGATGTGCTGAGTTAGAATTTGTTCTTTCTGATGAGATGAAGGAGGCGGTGATGGGTCTTGCTGATGTGTTTGATGTTGGTAAGACCAAGGCACCGAATGAGTTTGGGGAAGAGGTCCCCAAGGAAAAGAAAAAGAAGATAAGGGCCAAGAAAAAGGCCACAAATTTTTCTTGGGATGTTTCCAAGAAAAAGAAAAAAAAAATAAAGGCCAAGAAAAAGGCCACAATTTTTTTTGAGATCCACCCGATTTAATCAAGAAAGGTACATATGTGGGGAAAATTGTGGGTATTTGTACTCGTGAAGGTGCGAGGTGGGCCAAGGAAAGAAAAGTTAAGTCCAAAAACAAGATGACCACCTCTAATTCCCATTGAAGTGGAAATCCGGTCGGGCTAACGACCTTAACCAAAAGCGCTTACCGGGAGGCAACCTGGGAATTTTTTTTGTTGATTTCTTTGTTATTTTTGTTTTTAATTTTTTTATTTTGTCTGAAATTGGTGCTACTGAGATTTTTGTGTTGTGGTGTTGTGCAGAGAAAAGCTTGGAAAAGGGAGCAAAAATTAGTGCCAAGGCTGAAAAAAAATAAGTAAATAAATAAATAAATTTGATGAAGCTTGGACTGCAGCCGAGGCGCCAGCCCCAAACCATGTCAGGCGGCCGCCCAAGCCAAGGAATTTCCAGGCCAATCCTCTGCCTCTCATGCGGGCGCCCTATTCATTATAAGGCGTACGCCTCAATTTCCAAAAAAAATAAAATAAAATTGGACCTATAAAAAAAATAAAAAAAAATAATAAAGGCCTGTAAAAAAAAGATTTTTAGACGAAGGAATGGACCAAACCTCTCGCCCCATTTCCTCAGCCCAACCCCAAAACCTCGGCCAGCCCTGCCTTGTTCTTTGGCCTGCCAATCTTTTTTTTTTCAGTTGCAACCCTCCCACTTTCACAATGTTGCAATTTAGCCCCTAATCTTTGTAATTCCAGTTTACTCCCTTCTTTTCTCATAGTTTCACTGTCGCCCCTAAACTTTCTAAAACCAATATTCCTCCTTGTTTTCATATAGTTGCATTTTGATCCCTTCTTTCCCCAGTTTTCCACTGTGGCCCCTAAACTTTCAATCCAAGCTTAACTCCCCCATTTTCTACCTAATTTCATTTTAGCCCCTGTACTTTTAAAGTACTAGAAATTTGGCCATTATTCACCCATGATCAACAACAATATGGGAGTAGCTCGAGCCAAGGACCATCATGGGGGCCAGATTGGTTTCCGCCGCCTCAGTAGTCCCGGAAGGTAAACCTATACCTTATTTGTTTTGTATTGATGCATATGGGACTATGCATTGTTTAGTGAGGGGGTGGGGTTTTGATAGACCTCAGATTGTAACATATTACAGAAAAAAGGCTAAAGGAAAGGGAATGAAATCAGGAGACAATTAAGGCTAGCTGCTATTTATTTTGGGAGAATAATTCCAGAGGATATTCAGAAAATAACTGTAGCTTTGAGTGGGATGTGCTTGATTTGGGGGCTGAAATAGATGCTGAATATAAGCATCCCTTGGCTATATAACAGTCAAGAGGTGTAGCATAGAGGGGCATGGAAAAAGAAATGAAAACAGGGGTCTCTACAGGAAAGCGTCTGTCTCTTTAATTGTTGGTCTTTGTCTGTGTTTCATAAGTTGTAGGAGAGAGTCGAGAGTCTTAATAATTGCTGGTATTTCTATTGTTCTGAGTGAATAAATCGCCAAGGCTTTTCTTATTATTTCAGTTGTTGGTATCAGTCTAACAATTGGTATCAGAGCAGCCCCGGGGAGATGGAGACTAGGAGTAGTACTCAGCGAATTGAGGCGGTCGAGGGAGCCATTGATGCAGTCAAGGAGGATCTCAGTCGAAAATTCGACCAACTGATGCAAGCTATTGAGAAGTCCAACCGTAATGTATCCGCCGCCAAGATGAAGGAGAACACTCGCCGACGGTGGAGGAAAATTCCGGATCGTTGACGTACGGGGACGAAGCGAATTTCGCGATCGAAAATTGGAAATGCCAATTTTTGATGGAACAGATCCAGATGGATGGATATACAGGTCGGAGAGATATTTTTCTATCAATCAGTTCACAGAGGATGAGAAGTTAGAGGCTGCAATGGTTAACTTCGAAGGAGACGCATTAGCTTGGTTTCAGTGGGAGGAGCAAAGGATGCCGATTGCTACGTGGGAACACTTGAAAAGAAAGCTCCTGAAGCATTTTCGGACAAGTCAGGAAGGCTCACTGCAGGAACAATGGGCTGCGTTAGCACAAGATGGCACTGTTCAAGAGTACAGAAGAAAATTTATAGCCATGTCAGCCCCACTCAAAGGAATACCTGATGACGTATCGCTGGGTAAGTTTGTGAACGGGCTCAAGCCTGAAATCAAGGCTGAACTCAGAATTTTGGAGCCTAATACTTTGAATAGGGCCATGGAGTTGGCTCAGCGAATAGAAGAGAAGAATTGGGTTTTGTCTCAAAAGGGCCCTAATAAAAGCCCAAACCAGTATTCCTCTACTCAGCCTTACCATAACTCGCAAATAAGGTCCCCTATACAAGGAGGTGCAACAACGGCTGGAGGTACCGCGACCGTACAACGGTCGACTGCAGAAGTCCGCCGTCTCACAGATTCTGAGCTCCAGAAGAAGAGAGATCGCGGGTTATGCTTCAGGTGTGATGAGAAATGGTCTCATGGCCATAAGTGCAAGAACAAAGAAATCCGCGTGATGTTGGTCTGTGACGAGATTGATGAAGACGGAGTAGACCTGGTTCCCAACGAAGAGATAGGGGCTGAAACTAAGGTGGCAGAAATTGGTCAGATGGCAGAAATTTCCTTAAATTCAGTTGCTGGTATCTCTTCACCGAAAACGCTGAAATTAAAAGGCTCGGTGAAAGGCTTGGGTGTGGTCATCTTAGTTGACCCCGGAGCGACGCACAACTTTATTTCACAAAGGCTGAAGTCACAACTTCAGATTCCAGTAACAGAGACTGCTGCATATGGGGTGACTTTGGGAACAGGTAGTTCAGTTCTAGGAAGGGGAATATGTCGTGGAGTTGTAGTGCAAATACAAGGAGCAGAAATTATTGAAGACTTCCTACCATTGGAGTTGGGCAGTGTTGATATGATCTTGGGAATACAGTGGCTGGAGAAACTGGGTACGGTTCAGACAAATTGGAAAACGCAGGTGATGACCTTCCACATCGGAGAGAAAAAAGTAGTTTTGCAGGGAGACCCATCGTTGGAGCGATCTCTAGTATCATTGAAGATGATGATGAAAACAATCCGACTAGCAAAATCAGGATTCCTGGTGGAAATTAATCGGATGGAGGAGAGACAAGGTGAGGAACCAACTACACCTGCTTGGTTACAACTTACATTGACTAAATTTCCTAAGGTGTTTGATGAGCCGATAGGACTCCCACCTATTCGGGGACATGAACATTCCATAACGCTCAAAGAAGGTACTCCACCAATTAGCGTGCGACCATACCGCTACCCATTTATACAAAAGGCGGAGATTGAAAGACTGATCGAAGAGATGTTAGTGGCAGGCATCATCAAACCCAGTACTAGCCCATTTTCTAGCCCTGTCTTATTGGTAAAAAAGAAGGATGGCTCATGGCGATTTTGCGTGGATTATCGTGCACTAAATAAGGCAACAATTCCAGATAAGTATCCTATTCCCGTAATTGATGAACTGCTAGATGAGTTATTTGGTGCTAAAATTTTTACTAAGTTAGATCTTAAATCTGGCTATCATCAAATACGAGTCAAACCTGAAGATGTACACAAAACCGCGTTTAGAACTCATGTTGGCCACTATGAGTTTCTAGTTATGCCATTCGGTCTAACTAACGCACCGGCTACTTTTCAGTCTCTAATGAATGATATTTTTCGACCATACTTACGCAAATTTGTGTTAGTATTTTTCGATGACATATTGGTGTACAGCCCAAATGAGGAAGCACATTGTGAGCACTTGATTGCTGTTCTAGAAGTACTTCAGCAACACCATCTGTACATCAACAAAAAGAAATGCGAGTTTGGGAAGAATCAGGTGGCTTATTTAGGCCATATTATTTCTGGGAATGGGGTTGCTGCTGACCCTACGAAGATACAATCCATGGTTGATTGGCCTACACCAAAGAATTTGCGCGAGCTAAGGGGTTTTTTAGGGCTGACAGGATACTATCGAAAATTTATAGCCGGGTATGCTCGCCTTGCTTTACCTCTAACAGAACAGCTGAAGAAGGACAAATTCGAATGGAACAAGGAATCAGACGTTGCCTTTCAAGAACTCAAGGATGCCATGATTTCTGCTCCGGTGTTGGCTATGCCGAATTTCAACCAGCCCTTTGTTGTGGAGACTGATGCATCAGGATATGGTCTTGGTGCAGTCTTGATGCAAGATCAGCGACCAATAGCATTTTACAGCCACACACTTGGCACACGAGCTCGAGAAAAACCAATATATGAGAAGGAGTTGATGGCCATAGTTTTCGCTGTTCTGAAGTGGAGACCGTATCTGTTAGGCAAGCGATTCACAGTTCGCACAGACCAGCAAAGCTTAAAATTTTTGCTGGAACAACGTGTTGTGGGCAGTGAATATCATAAATGGCTAACAAAGTTGATGGGATATGACTTCAACATCGAGTATCGAAGAGGAGCCAGCAATAAAGTTGCAGATGCGTTATCACGCAAGCCAAATACAGAGGCTGAACTTTTAGCATTGTTGGTACCACAATGGCAGCATTGGGAAATATTGCAGCAAGACCTTGACAAGGACGAGTTCCTTACAAAGGTAAAATTGAGCATTCAGAATGACGAGCAGCAGCATGTTGGATTTTCTGTGGTTAACGGGTTGTTGTACTACAAAAATCGACTAGTAATTCCTAAAGGCACCAAGTTACTGCACAAATTAATGGAGGAGTTCCATTCCTCTCCGATTGGGGGCCATTCCGGGGAATTAAAAACCTTCAAGAGAGCGGCGTCAGAAGTTTATTGGGTTGGCATGAGGAAGGACATAGCCAAATTTGTACAAGAATGCGTTGTTTGTCAACAACACAAGTACTTGGCAGCGTCACCAGCGGGTCACTTACAGCCACTTCCTGTACCTGCCAACGTGTGGGAAGATATCACCATGGACTTCATCGAAGGGCTCCCAAAATCTGACAAGACTGATACTATTTTGGTGGTGGTGGATCGATTGACAAAGTATGCTCATTTTATTGGTTTGAGCCATCCGTTTTCAGCACAATCAGTGGCTGCAATTTTTATCAAAGAGGTGGTCAAGCTCCACGGTGTACCACATACCGTGATTTCAGATCGGGGATCCATCTTTATGAGCCTTTTTTGGAAGGAATTATTCAAGCTGCATGGCACAGTGCTCAAAAGAAGTTCCGCGTATCATCCACAAACAGACGGACAAACTGAGGTTGTTAATCGAGGCCTTGAGACATATTTGCGTTGTTTTGCATCAGAGAAACCGCGCTCTTGGGCCAGCTGGTTACCCTGGGCAGAGTATTGGTATAATACCTCTTTCCACTCATCCACTCAATGTACTCCCTTTAAGGCATTATATGGAAGAGACCCACCTGCACTCCTCCGCTACGATAAAGGCATGTCTAATGTTTCGTCAGTGGATGAGTACTTAGAAGAGCGTGATGCAATTCTGGATGACTTGCGTTTTCATTTGATGAGAGCTCAGCAGAAAATGAAAGCACAAGCTGATAATAAAAGACGCGATGTGGAGTTTACAGAAGGTGACTTGGTTTTCTTGAAACTACAGCCATACAGACAACACACATTGGCTAAACGTCGATATGAGAAGTTGTCGGCCCGATATTATGGACCCTATAAGGTACTTCAACGAGTTGGGAAAGTAGCCTACAAACTGGAGTTACCGGATGATGCTGCAATCCACCCGATCTTTCATGTCTCTCAACTGCGACGAGCTTATGGCTCTTTTGCTTCTTCTCCTACGATTCCAAAGCAACTTAACTCTGACTTGGAACCGGAGGTTGAACCTGAGTCGCTTTTAGGAGTACGGCAAAGAGGTCAAGGTAATGGCGGAGGATTAGAGGTCTTAATCAAATGGAAGCATTTACCTGATTTTGAAGCGACATGGGAGGATTATGATATGCCTCTGAATCAATTTCCTCAATTTCACCTTGAGGACAAGGTGAATGTTTTGGGAGGGGGTAATGATAGACCTCAGATTGTAACATATTACAGAAAAAAGGCTAAAGAAAAGGGAATGAAATCAGGAGACAATTAAGGCTAGCTGCTATTTATTTTGGGAGAATAATTCCAGAGGATATTCAGAAAATAACTGTAGCTTTGAGTGGGATGTGCTTGATTTGGGGGCTGAAATAGATGCTGAATATAAGCATCCCTTGGCTATATAATAGTCAAGAGGTGTAGCATAGAGGGGCATGGAAAAAGAAATGAAAACAGGGGTCTCTACAGGAAAGCGTCTGTCTCTTTAATTGTTGGTCTTTGTCTGTGTTTCATAAGTTGTAGGAGAGAGTCGAGAGTCTTAATAATTGCTGGTATTTCTTTTATTCTGAGTGAATAAATCGCCAAGGCTTTTCTTATTATTTCAGTTGTTGGTATCAGTCTAACAGGTTTGTATAGTTGTTTTTCTTTATTCTTGAAAAAAAAAATCTTGGATCAATTTTCTCAAAACAATGGTCCAAAATTATTTCAAATCAAGAAAGAAATTGTTATTCTTACTCAAGGACCAATGACTGTAAACACCTATTTTACCAAACTCAAAACCCTTTGGGACAAACTAAGTACACTTTCACATTACCCAAAAATGCTTGTGCACTTGCACATGTGGTTCTGTTGTGTTGCAAGAAGCTTTTGAGAATACAGAGAAATTCCTTGGTCTTCATGATTCCTTCACTACAATAAGGGGGCAGATCCTGATGATGACTCCACTTCCATCAGTTAGTCAGGCTCTTTCATTGGTTCTTCAAGACGAGAAACAAAGAAGTGTCAGTTCTTCTAATTCTTCTCTTCAAATTAGTGATATTTCTGCAGCCCTACTCAGCAAAAAAGTTTAACTCTCTGGCAATTCAAAGAATGTCAGAAATACACCAACTTCAATCTCTTACATTCCAAAGGGAAAATTTTATTGTGATCATTGTGGGGGCAATTCTCATTCAAAAGAAAAATGTTTCTTTCTTCATGGATTCCTTGATGGACACCGCCTATATGGGGTCAAACCTGATCCTACAAAAATGTCAAAGAATATTTCAAAGCATGTTGTTAATGCAGTGTCTCATGAGGGTACATCTACTTTGGATCCGTCATCTCTATTTTCCTCAACTATGCTTGACAATCTTTCGGGTGTTCAACAACAACAACTCCTTGAAATCCTGCAGCATAGCCCCGTTGATCCTTCATCAGAGAAATTTTCTGGTAAACGTGTTATTTGTTCCGGTATTATTTTATCTACTTGCCTTACTAGCCATCTCTCTCACTCACATGATTGGATTATTGATACGGGTGCCACAGACCATATTACATCTTCCTATACTTCTCTTATTAATCCTATTTCTATCTCTTCTCAAGTAAAATTACCCAATGGAAAACTTGTCAATATCACCCACATAGGAAATGTTCAATTAACAAAAAAATATCACTCTCCTTAATGTCCTTCTTGTGCCTGAATTCAAATTTAACATTTTATCAATAAGTAAATTTACTACTAAATTTACTACTGACCATCATTGTTCTCTTGTATTCTTTACAAATTTTTGCATTTTTCAGGACCTTCAATCGAAGACATTGACGGGGATTGGCAAAATTGATCGAGGTCTCTATAAACTTGTCACTACTTCACATAGTGTTCCATTATCATCTCTTTCCATTTCTACTAATGTTCGTTCTCAATCTCTATGTAACTCTGTCATAAAAGATTTTACATTATGGCATCATAGACTTGGCCATCTTCCTGTATCATTTATGAAATATATTCCAGTTATAAAAAATCTACCCTCTTTCCGGTCCTTACCTTGTGATATCTGTCATTATGCTAGACAAACAAGAAATCCATTTCCTACTAGTAACTCTCGGTCCACAAAAGCATTTGTTCTCATTGATTGTGACCTTTGGGGTCCATCCATACACACATTTAACATATAATGGATTCAATTCTTTTTTAACAATTGTAGATGACTACAGTAGGACTGCGTGGACATATCTTTTACAATCCAAGTCTCAAGTATGCAATTACTTCTATGCTTTTTTCAAAATGGTAAAAACTCAATTTCAAAGCACTATTAAAGAAGTACGTTCTGATAATGGGAGTGAATTCTTTAACTCTGATATGACACAACTTCTTATTTCACTAGGCATTTTACAACAAAGCTCTTGCGTAGGCACTCCGCAACAAAATGGGAGAGCCGAAAGGAAACATAGACATCTTTTGGAATTAACAAGAGCCTTGCGATTTCAAGGACACCTCCCAATAAGATTTTGGGGTGACTGTATACTTACAGCAACCTATTTAATCAATAGAATGCCGTCATCAACCCTTCATTTCAAAACTCCATTCGAAGCTCTTCTTGGAAAGCCTCCAAATTATGATACTATAAAAGTGTTTGGTTATCTTTATTATGTATCTACTCATCCCTATAACAAGGACAAATTTAACCCTAGGGCTACTAAATGTGTTTTCTTAGGATACTCCCATGGAAAAAAGGCTTATAAACTCTACAATATAGCCACTCATAAAGTTTTTTATTATAGGAATGTTCAATTCTACGAGAATGTTTTTCCTTTCTCAAAAAATCATGCTACTCGGAGTCCTTCTCTTTTATCTGAATCCTTATTTCCAATTTATCACTCTACTGTTGTTGATGATTTAGACAATCCAACACACAACTCAAATGCCCCTTTAAGTCCTACTGATTCATAATCAATTACTCATCCCTCTCCTCCTGCTGCTTCAACACCACAAATTATTTCCAGACCAGTAAGACATCGAACACTTCCTTCTAAATTCCGAGATTATACCAGTCTTCCATCAATTTTACGTCAATCTCAGGTCAATGCTTCAACAAGGTATCCACTTTGCAATTTTATTTCCTATAATCATCTCTCTACAATTTATAAGCATTTCGTATCTAACATATTATCCACATTTGAGCCACACCATTATTATCAGGCAATAAAATATCCACAATGGTGTGAGGCTATGACTTCTGAATTGCAAGCTCTAGAGAAAAATAATACTTGGGCATTACAAGTTTTACCTGTCAATGTTAAGTGTGTAGGTTGCAAATGGATATTCAGAATCAAATATAATCCGGATGGAAGTATCGAAAAGTATTAAGCCAGACTAGTGGCAAAGGGCTTTACCCAAAAAGGTGTGGACTATTTTGATACATTTGCTCCCGTAGCCAAGATGACAACAGTTCGAATTCTCTTAGCACTGGCTTCCTTAAAAGGTTGGGTTTTAAATCATATGGATGTCTCAAACGCCTTTCTTCATGGGAATCTTAATGAAGAAGTCTTTATGGATCTTTCACCCGGTTATCAACCTACGTCAATTCCATCTGTCACTGTTGTTGATGGTTTCAAAGTTGTATGTAAACTCCAAAAATCACTCTACGGCTTGAAACAAGCACCAAGACAATGGTACAAAAAGTTCTCAGAAAGTTTAGTATCCTTCGACTTCCATCATTCAGTGAGTGATCATTCTCTTTTTATCTTAAAGAAACATGACAGTTTGACAATCGTCTTAGTCTATGTTGATTTATTAATCACTGGATCTGATTGAGCCATGATTAAATCTCTTAAAGCTCAACTTCACCTTTCCTTCAACATCAAAGATCTTGGAAACCTCAAATATCTTCTTGAATTAGAAATCGCAAGAAGCAAGTCTGGTGTCTGTCTTCATCAACAAAAATATGTTCTTGATATCTTGGATACAACAGGACTTTCTGGATGTAAACCATCTTCCGTCCCAATCACCTTACATCATGGTCTTGCAACAGATAAAAGTCCTCCATTGAAAGATACTCAGTCCTACCGTAGATTAATAGGTAGATTAATCTACCTGACTATCACGAGGCCTGATTTATCCTATCCACTTCACATACTCAGTCAGTTTGTCACATCCAAGGCAAGCTCATTGGGAAGCACCGCTCAAATTAGTAAGATACTTAAAGAAGGATCCCGATCAAGAATTGTTCTTTTCGTCATCCTCTTCACTCGCACTTTCAGCATATTGTGATGCAGATTGGGGTGCATGTCCCATCACAAGAAAATCACTAACAGGTTTCTGTATCTTCCTAGGATCATCCTTAATTTCTTGGAAGTGCAAGAAGCAAACCACCATCTCTAGATCAACTGCCGAAGCTGAATACAGGGCTATGGTAAATACTTGTTGTGAATTAACATGAATTCTCTCTTTGTTCCAGGAGCTCTCTATACCCATTCCTACTCTAATACCTTTGTATTGCGACAATGAAGCCGCTTTACATATTGCTGCAAATCCTGTTTACCATAAACGAACCAAGCATATTGAAATGGATTGTCATTTGGTTCGAGAGAAACTCACTAAAGACATGATTTCTACCTTTCATGTTCCATCTTCTCATCAATTGGCAGATTGGTTTACGAAAGGTCAGACTTCACATGATTTAGCTTTGTTATTATCCAAGTTGCAAGTGCTCAACATCTTTACCACTTCCAACTTGAGGGGGGATGAAGAGAATGGTTGTACAAGTGATCATCCAGTGCATAATCTGTAATCTAGATAGTTATTAGCAGTTAGATTATAGCAGTTATATAAGATTAGATCAGACAGTTTTTTTCCTTTTCTTGTATAAATAGTTCTGTATGTTCTTATTTTGATATATATAAATTTCACTCAATATTATCTAATGTCTCTCAATATCTCTGAAATTATCATTCTTAGTGCTTCATTCTTCCTGTTCTGAACTTTGTTAAAGAAAAGAAACCTGTAGAGGTACTAGTTATGCTTTTGAAGCATTCAATGTGTTTGATTCCATCTGGAACATGCAACACGTCACCTTCATAAAAATATTCTTTTGTATGTTATAATCATGTTCATCATCTTTTTATGTAAGTGTTGAAACTGCTGAGTTAATTTTGTTTGGCTTTCTCAAAACTTATGACATGCATAATTGTCTTCTTTTTGTTCCATTCTATTCAATTGGGCCTCTGTCAACTATCTGCGCCGTGAATTTGGAACACAGTAGGTAAATTACGTTATAGAGAGTGCATTCCTATCCGAAGAAAGTTCTAAATGCCTATTAGTGTGATATCTCGTTAAGGAATTTTTTAAGTATTCAATTGGTAGTTCCATGGAAGAATGATGCCCTGTGGCTAAGGGTGGGAAAGTACTTCCTTAAATCCTCCCATATGGTCCACATTAATTGTTATCGACATTCCTGATAGGAACCTGCACGTGATGGTCACTTTTATAAAACCCATAACCGTGTAGCCTTCTGTCTCCCGCCAAACCTACCAGCCTTTCCATATTGCCAGCCGACTTCTTGTTGAAATGTCTAAGGGTCCATTTACCCATCATTTAACATGATTGCAGTTTCATCTTGGCAGTTAAGATCATTATGATGTTCTCAACTGTAAATCCTCTCTGGCTCAACACGGATAATCCTCTAATGACCCCTTTGTAATTTCAAATTGATGCAGAACCCATTTCCAAGCTTCTATTTCGGTAGCGTGGGTGCTACAATGGGTGAAGGGCGATGAACTAAAGTAAATTACAGATGTGGGTTTTACGATTAGATAGTACCTCTGCATCTGCTCGGTCATCAAGAACTTCATCAGATAGGTTCTAAGGCACAAGATAAGTCAGTTTAGGTGAGAGTCAAGGACACATGTGGTTCAGGGTGCTACAATGGGTGAAGGGGATTAACTTTGGTACTTTAATTATGAGAAGAAATTTAAAATTTCAAGTTCAATACACCTGGATTGGCTGGACAGTGGACACCTTATCAATGTATCCCCATTCCTATGCTTTGGCCTTCTTAAACCCTTTCTAAGGAACCTTACAAACTTAAGTCAAAATGTTAATTATAGAACTACCTAGGCACTTCATTTATTTCAATAGATAGCTCTCATAATCAGTTATTTTTTAAAAGTGATTGAGGGCTTTTTCTTTGAGGTTTCTCCACTTCCATTTTAAAATTTCGTTAGTATATAGAAACCTTATAATGCCCTGCTAGATGCAGGGTCATCCGAGTTTCAAGACTTACTCCGAAAGTGTGATTCTGATCTTAGGATTTGCAAGTACATGTATATTCTTCAAGAAACAATAATGTTAGCACTTTTAGCAGTGGTACATTTCCTGTCTGATACTGGGCCACGGAAGAAGTATTTAGGGACGCTATTCATGTGGAGCATTATCTCCTCGCCTATTACGCTTAAAGTTAGTCTGGGGACTGAAACTCTTGAACATGTAGTTATTCATTTATGATCTGGTCTTGTCCTCATGGACAGATCGTTCTCTGAATTCTTTATCTGGGAGATATTCTTGTTCCGTTCTGCGTATGTAGTCCTGAACAAGTCGTACTTCCTCTCTCCCGATACGTGTCTAGATAAATCAGAGCTCCCAATACAAGAGCTTTTGCCAAAGGGTTGGAAGTCGGTTTAGGATTTACATGAACACGGAAGACTTTTCATGGTGTGTGATTCATAGTATAGCACAGAGAAAATGTCTGCCCCACCTGAAATAAAGATGGCACCAAGTCACCAACCGGTAACTCATTACCCTTGTAAGAGTTGTTAAATTTATTTGTGGTTCTCTTTCTATCCCTCGTCAGGGTGCTGCTTATGGTGAGAAGTAACTTTAATTACCATTGTTAAAATCTGACTCTATAAATTCAAGGATGTTGCACGTTCGACGGAATTTGAGCAATCAGAACTTCATGGTGTAAAGAAATCCATGCAAACAACCATAAGTAAGTTGATTGATGCACTTTTCAGTTATATTGAGTTGATTTTAGCATAGACTTGTTTGGGGCTGAGTTTTTTTCTTTAATCCTAATTGAGCTTTGTTAAAGCTTGATATATACTCCCTCCGTCCAAGTTAATACTTCACAGTTACTGTTCACGCGTGGATTAAGGAAAAAAATAATGATATAATGTTGTGAGTGTAAAAGTAAAATAAGAGAGAGAATGAGTGGAGGGAATAGTAAATTATAATGGTGTTGTGAGTATTAAAATAATGTAGGAGACAAAGTGTGAAGTATGTAATTGGACGCCCAAAATAGAAAGTGTGAAGTATGTAACTGGACGGAGGGAGTATATAGCTGAGTCACTTTCTAACACCATAATATTTCAGATGAATTAGTAACTTAATATAGTATGAGTTAGTTGGTCCCTATCTTTAGATCATTTGGTAACTTAACAAGTTTATAGCAGATTAGTTGAGTTTACTCTAGCCTTGTTAGGTCGACCTTATTGTAGACCAGTCACTGTCTGACAGGTGTTAGTTGGATTGACTGGACGATGGGTTTTTACTTTTACGGAGATTGACCGCTCTTAGATTGGTCATCCGCTAATCGCGCAATATTGAGGGAATTGTCATTGAACTTTCTTTGATTCAAATTTTCAGTACATTAAATGTAGTTTTGAATGAGGAATGAAAGCATTCATACTTAGCTTCAGAAGAAGAGGTGTTTCCAGGTCTCCAGTCATTTAGTGGTCGTACAAAGGCAGTTGAACTGCCTATAGTCCTTTCTCTTTCTCTCTGGGCAACTGACCATGTGCTCATGAATGGAGCAGCGTGAACACCGGATTAATATGATTTAATACCAAATAAATGTGCTATAGACATAACATTAGCTTTTTTTTTTCTCTCCAATAAATAGGGTATTTCACACTAAAGAAGGGAGGCAAAATAATCATGGTACCTTTCAGATCATTATGTCTAGGGTTCAATAAATGTAAGGAGGTGGACCTTTATTTAAAATAGCACAACTGTGAGGAACAATTGCACATTTGCTGCTTGGTCAAAGAAAGATTTAAGAAGAAGCATCTAACCTCTACTTACCCACTTTGATTTTAGGGTCGAAGATGCAGCGGAAATGGAAAGTAAGCATTTTTTTAATTGGTCTTTGTTTTTTAATTTACAAAATATTGTATTTAGTTCACACACAGTTTGCATAAAAGTCTGCACAATATTTTAGAGAAAGTTTCATGGTCATGCGTAATGCTCAGCCAGATTAGCTCTGTGTTTCTTTCATGGTTGGGACGTGGGTATTTAATATGATGAAATACTTTGATTAATAGTATTCCCTATAAGTATTTAATACAATTAAATAATTTGATTAATATTCCCTAGTAACCATGTTTTCTTTTGGTCTGACCGCAAGATTCTGTACAAACTGTATAGAACATGTTTATAGACTGCTTAATCTATTTCTAAATAATTCACTCATCTAAATTTTTGCCTTATTGTCCTCAAATATTCGCGCTCACACACACACACTAGACACAGAAAAAGATTTCAATGTTGATCACCGAAGGGGGAAATGCTACTGGTATGTGTGTGTATTAATGGAGATGAACCCTACGCCTTCAAGTTGTCTTGCCACTTAAGTAACAGCTCATAGTTAACGGAGCATTTCGAACCAATTTATTGCTGATTAAGATTGCGCCCTTGCTTAATTTGGCTCTGTAAGAAAGGGATCTTTCATGCCAATTGTATTTTTCTTCGGATATTATCATAATTCCTGATTGATAAACTAATGTTGGTCCAGAGGGTGATGACATTCCCTACTTTTAGTGCTAAGCATGTTTTATTTGAGCAGAAATACATTACTCTATGCTTTGATTTAATTTTATTTATTTTCCTTGACCTGTTTTTTTAATTTTACGCCAAAATTGTTCAAAGATGATTGTGTTGGTTCTGAAAAGAGACATCATATCCTCTTCAGATTTCCTTTGAGTTCCTCTTTTCTATTACGACAAGAGGTGCTAATTTATTTTTTGGGATGGACTAAAAAGAAAAACACAATAATTTATTTCGGGATAGAGGGTGTAGGGGAAACATTTGGAGAGGTGATTGGTGGTACCAAGGACTGAATTTTGATGTCTTTGGCTCTCAGTCTTTATTGATTTTGATTCCTCACGGTAGTTATGTAATCGGAGTATTTCTTTGTCCTCTATAAAAGTTGCTGACTTCACTCACAACTGCCAAGGATTACCAGCTCTAATTTGTAAATATCTGACAACATTTTCCTGGGTTAGTTCCATTGTCGATTCTGAAGTTTGGACAAATATCACTGTCCACTTAAGGTTTGGTTTCGTGTCTTGATGTGCTCCTTTTGTCAACTTTATTAAACAAATAGACTATTTTACCGTTAATTATCCTAAACGAAAATTTCAAATACTCCCTCCGTCCGGGAAAATAGACCAATTTTATTTTTGGTGGTCAACTCAATTGAAATTTGGCGCTCTTTTTTTTATTATGAAAAGTTGATTCTTCTCATAAAACTCTAAAAATTGTTATGGATAGTATTCTTTGTTGTGCATTAGGCTTAAGCAAGGAGCCTGAGATTTAACCTGCAAAAATTATAAGAGCTAATGTTTACACCGCTTCTTCTAGTGAGTTAACCTCCTTTTATGCTTTAATTTGTTGTACGGTGCAATTTAATTGCAGATTAAAGCATGAAGGGGGTGAACTCAATAAAAAAGGGATGAAAATATTAGCTCTCAAAAATAATGTTAGTAGAGGTGTCCAATTTAACATCCAACACTACCTAAAGGATTCGTTTCATGTCAAGATTATAAACCCAAAGACTGGGGATGCCCTTCAGCTATATTTAATGAATAAGAGAGGCAGAGCTGGTCTCCTTCACGTATTAATGTCACAGAATTAAATGTGTTGGGACCTAGTTTCACATGCACCTTCTCTCACATAGTCAATGCAACAATTCCTTATCTTACATTAATCAATTTCTTTCATTTAATTAACTTTTTCTTTTTCTCTCTACAGGCTACATACTGAATGATCAGCCACAGAGGAGCCTAGTTGCTAGGTCCAATTGGTTTTAGAGCCATGGGTGGAATCAAGAAGGTGTCTTTCTTTTGTTCCCTAATAACCCTTCAAAACTTTCCTTACACATTTCCTCAAAATCTTTGTCCTTGAAGGATCCAAAAAACCTCTACAGTTGTGACACATTTAAGGTTAGTTTTCCAAGAAAGGAAACTATTTGCAGATATGGAAAGAGAGTATTGTCTTCTTCCTTTTACAATCTCCAAATCTTTTTAAATTTTGAAGCACGGAATATAGAGATGCCTGCAGTGTGGTTTGCATTAAAGAGGTCACTCCACTGCAAAACAGACCCATCAGATGTATATGATCCGAGGGTAAAAGATGGAAATTTGAGCAAAATATCGACGAAAAGATCATCGACATCGTCGATGATGGCGTCAGGGAGATCAGGGTGTTCAAGATCAATAGCTAATCTCAAAGATGTAGTCATCCATGGAAGCAAGAGACACATGGAAGAAAAACCCACAAGTGCAAGTCCAAGATCCATTGGAAGCAGTGAATTACTTAACCCAATAGCACATGAAGTTGTGTTAAGTAATTCAACATGTGAGCTCAAAATTACAGGGTATGGTTCTTTCCAAGATGGAAGTGGAGGGGAGGAAAGTGTTGTTTCTAAATTTGAGGGTACCCTTAAGCCAGGGACACCTGGGCCTGGTGGGCTGCTGGTTTTCCCTTCTCAAAGACAAAAGGGTTCACCAAATAGGGTTCAGAAAAAGAGTCCACATAATTATGGGCTTTCTAAGAGGAGAGGGTTAGGGTTAGGGGGTGGAATTGGGAATGTTCCTTCAAGGCCTAGGGCTTCATTTGAAGGAGATGGTCATGGATTGACTGGGTTGACTTGCCATAAATGTGGTGAGCAGTTTGTGAAATGGGAAGCTGCTGAAGCTCATCATCTTTCTAAACATGCTGGTATGAAAATTTCTTCTAAGTTTGCCTTGTTTTCTGTCATTTCTTTAAAAAAATTGAGATTGGAAAATTTCAAGACTTTGATATTAATTGGAAGTTAATAGTTTCACATTGACTTTGAGTTTCAATGTTTGATTTTGAAGAAAATAACAACCTTTTAAACATGTTTACTACTGTAACAAAGATACTTATTAATACTTTAGAACCTAAATATATTATTAGAAGTAAAAATCATGTTATGATAGGGACAAGGTTAATATGCTAATTAAGTAGATAATGGACCATCATTTTTAAGTCAAAATTTTATTTATATATTGTTTATTTAAACATTCACGCCTTCCAAGAACGATAGAGTAATACCATAATATTCTCTCTGTTCTAGGTTGTCGATTCTATTATTTCAGTTTGAGTTGTATCACTTAAAGAAAACATGTTTCTTAATTGCATAATATATTTGTTTTTTTCCTTAATTTTTTATTTCATATTCAAAATACAAGATTTTTCTTGAATATTTATGCTCTTCTAGGAAAACCGAGAAACGGTAAAAATCATGTTTTATAATTTTAGTGCTGGTCATGACTTTGTAGACAGTGTTCTAACAACAGTGTTCTAACAACAGGTAACAACAACGAAAACAAAGCCTTGGTATCAAAATGATTCGAGTCACACTCCCAATTTCTCTTTGAACAGTTTCAAATCAATAAGACATTGCTTTTTCATCTCAAAAAATGCTAATGATAATATGCACAATTTGGTAAGAAAAATGTTTTGGGAAAAGGAAAGTTGACACTTCCTTTTTGATTCTCAAGTCAATGAGACATATTGTTTCATTCAATCTTAGCTGAACATCAATGAAATTCCCTTGTTTTTAGTAATAATCCAAATTAAACCTATCAACAAAGCAATCTCAAGGTGGAAAGCTTGTACTCCCTCCATCCCAAAATAAATGTCCAAAAAAATTTCAAACTTTGCACTTGATGAAGAGCAAACTTGAATTTTTTTGGACATTCATTTTGGGACGGGGGTAGTAGTTAACAACTCAAAATTTGATTGATTTACAATAAAGCTCATAATATTTATTTGTACATGCAGTTACCGAGTTGGTAGAAGGAGATTCATCGAGGAGAATCGTGGAGTTAATCTACAAAACAAGCTGGTCAAAATCAAACAACAATTCCGGAGGAATCGAGCGAATCTTGAAGATACACAACATGCAAAAAACACTAGCTCAATTCGAAGAACACCGAGAAATGGTAAAAATCAAAGCAAGCAAACTCCTAAAGAAGCACCCTCGTTGTCTAGCTGACGGAAATGAACTTCTCCGTTTCCATGGTACCCTTGTTGAATGCTCCCTTGGCATTAATGGCTCTTCTAGCTTATGTTCATCAGATAAATGCCCTGTTTGCCAAATTCTAAGACACGGGTTTTCCTCTAATAAGAAGAAAGATTCTACCAGTATTGGTGTTTTTACGACATCTACAAGTGAAAGGGCTTTTGAATCTATTGAAGTAAAGAGAGAAAGTTCATCTTTTAGGAAGGCTTTGATAGTGTGCAGAGTTATTGCTGGGAGGGTGCATCGTCCGTTGGAAAATATTCAAGAATTGGCAGGTCAATCAGGGTTTGACTCTTTAGCAGGAAAGGTTGGTCTTTATTCAAATATTGAAGAACTTTATTTACTGAATTCTAAAGCTCTCCTTCCTTGCTTTGTGATAATATGTAAACCATGAAGAGAAAAAGACTAAAGAGCGAGGCCATTTTAGATAGGTTTGGTTTGATAATTTTAGTTTCCGCTTGAAAAATCTTGTTTAGATTTCATTGATTGTTTGGGAACTTGGGATTGATTGTTCTATAGAATCTGTAAATTATCATAATCTTCTCTATAGTTTCTTGGATGAATCTAACACTGCGTTCTCGTTCGAAACCGTTGGACGAAACTTCAGCAGGACTTTCTGGAAGACGCGACAAATTTTTCCATAACTTACATACCTGAAAATGAAGAACAATTTTGGATTTCTTTTGTGTTTCCAGTGTTGGTATTGTTAATTCTGTTAATTTTTGTTGTTTTTATTATCACATGTAGGAATGAAGACATCTGAGTCCCTTTATACACAGATGAAGGTTTATTTTAGTCTGCAAAAATAAAATCAGGCTTATTGCGTTTGCAGATTTATTGGTCCATCCTGGTCTTAGTTTACTAGAGAATTTACGGAAAATTCTCTTGTGGTTTTTAGATGGTGCGAATAGGCCCCTCGGTATCTTATTAATCATGTTCCTTCCTTTTGTTCCTGAATAATAAATGTCGCACTTTTCATTGTGATTCGTCCAAAAATAAATGTCGTATTTTCAAATAAAAAAAGTAACTTATTACTCCCTCCGTCCCTAAATGTTTGTTCCATTTCCCCTTTTCCTTTGTCCCAAAAAGTTAGTCTCATTTTCAAAATTAAAGTTTCAAAATCACTAAATTTTCAAAACTTGTAACATTCAGGGACAGAGTATTACATAACAGTGGTGTATATTATCAATAATTTTCAAAGTGTTCGTAAAAATAACCAAAATTAAAGCTTCAAAATCACTAAATTAAAATGTTTGAAAAGTCAAACGGGACAAACATTTAGGGACGGAGGGAGTACAATTTTAGCATTGTACAAGTTAGTAAAGAACCTCCCTATGAAAACGCTTACAAGTCAACTTTTACATTTATTTGGGAGGAGGGATTATAAGTCTAATACTCCCTCCGTCCACTTAGTTAGTTCACAGTTACTGTTTACGCGGGGATTAAGGAAAAAAATAATGATATAAATGTTGTGAGTGTAAAAGTAAAATAGGAGAGAGAATGAGTGGAGGAAATAGTAAATTATAATAGTGTTGTGAGTATTAAAATAATGTAGGAGAGAGAATGAGTGGAGGGAATAGTGATAAAAACTTTTCATTTTAAGTAAAAAATAAAGTGTGAAGTATGTATTTGGACGTCCAAAATAGAAAGTGTGAAGTATGTATTTGAACGGAGGGAGGGAGTATATGGTTAATTGGGTGCTTGCCATTTATCAATTTTAAATTGCCCTTTAGAATGATACTCAAAAGTCTGAGTGCAATGAGGGGTTGGTTTTGGATCTATATATAGATAGAAATCTGAATTGTACTTTTTATTCAGATGCATGGATGGCGGCTACTTGCAAAATTCCATTGACAGGAAATAAGAACATCTTGGATTCTTGCAAGGCACTTTGAGGTGGTTATTACTCCAAATTGTGTAATTTACTAAAAAAACAAAAAAACAAAACGTCTAGCTAAGGCCTAAGGGACATCCGATGGAACATCTTATGTTCTTTTCATATATGAAAGAGGTCAGAACCCCACCCAATAGATTTTTTTTAACACTTTTAAATAGGCATGATAAAATCGAAACTGAAATCGGCCTGAAAAGTTGAATCACCTTAAATCAATCGAAATCGGCTGAAACCGTCTCGAATCGAAACCGTAACCGGCGATTTGGCGGTTCGGTTCCGGTTTCTCCTTTTGAAAAATAGTGAACCGGCGGTTTCGAACTGACTGAACCGGAACCGTTAAACCGTTGTCAAAATCGTCAAATTCGTCCGAAATTTCGTTAGATTTATCAGAATATAGTCGTTAAAGTATGGGGTATATGATTAAATAAAAAATATTTTTGTTTTCCTAACATATTTTCTCAACTATAAATACCACCCCCTCCCCTCACAAATTTTTTCACACAAACCCCCTTAACTCTCTCTTAACTTTCTCTGAATTTCGTTAATTTCTTTGATTCTCAAGCTTAAATCATAAACTAACTCTCATTTGTTTAAGTTTTAGGGTAAAATGTATATAAAGGATATACATATAAGATTGATTTATTCGGTTTAGAGATATATATGAAATTTAGGCATATGATTTAGGGGGTTAGAGTATGGGGTATATGATTAATGTAGATGAATTAGTATTTAGGGTATGGAGTATAGAATTGTGATTTAAGGTTTAGGGTATATGTTATTTATGAGAATAATGTAGATGAATTAGGGTTTAGGGTATAGAGTATATGATTTAGACTTAAATATGTATTAGGGTATAAGGTATATGTGATATTAATGTAGATAAATTAGGGTTTAGGGTATGAATTATATGATTTAGATTTAAGATTTATGATATAGGTTATATATGAGATTTAGGTAGATGTATTAGAATTTGGGGTATGGAGTATATGATTTATATTTAAGGTTTAGGGTATATGGTTAATGTAGATGAATTATGATTAAGATATAAATATATCATTTGGATTTAAATTTTAGGCTATAGGGTATAAATGAGGTTTACGCGAATGAATTAGGATATGGGATATGAGATGTATAGTATATGATTTAGATTTAAATTTAAGGGTATAGGGTATATACAAGATTTATGTATATGATTTAGGTTTAGTGTATGCGATTTATGATTTAGTTTTTATTTTATATATTTTAATTTGTTTTAATTTTCTAACATTTTTATATACCTTTTTGTAAAAAAAATCAGTAATAAAAAAAATCTAAAATATTATTTTCTAGTCAATAAAAAAATATTAAAAAATAAAAGAAATAAAGTGTAGTCTGTCCATCTTTATATATATATATATATATATATATATATATATATATATATATATATATATATATATATATATATATATATATACTTTCATTTGTTTTGTTTCTTCTATCTTTTTTTATATTACTTTTTGTAAAAAAAAATCAGTAATAAAAAAAGTCTAAAATATTATTTTTCAGTCAATAAAAAATTTAAAAATTTTCAAAAATTAAAGGATAGTCCGTCCCTCTATTATTTTATATACTTTCATTTGTTTAGTTTTTTTTCTATTAATTTTTGTAAAACATTTCAATAAGAGTTGGTTTTACAAAAAACGCGTTTTTTCTAAGCTTATAAAAAACGTGTTTTACACTGGCACTTAATAACACTAACACTGACACTTTTTTACACTGACACTTTGTTACACATACACTAACACTTTTATACACTGACACTTAATATACATGCACTGACACTTTTTTACACTGGCACTTTGTTACACTAACACTAGCACTTTGTTACACCAACACTGACACTTTTTACACTAACACTTAATATATATGCACTGACACTTTTTTACACTGACACTTTGTTACACTAACACTGACACTTTGTTAAACTGGCACTGACACTTTTTATACTGGCACTTTGTTACACATGCACTGACACTTTGTTTTCACTGACACTTTGTTAAACTGGCATTGACACTTTTTTACACTGGCACTTTGTTAAACAGGCACTGACACTTTGTCACACTGGTACTTTGTTAAACAGGCACTGATACAAACGGGAAAAACAAAACACGTTTTTCCTTAGTGCCAGAAAAAATGCGTTTTTCCTAAGATTTTGACTTTCAATAATAAAAAAAAATCTAAAATATTATTTTCTAGTTAATAAAAAAAAATATAAAATATATAAAAATTAAGGGGTAGTCCGTCCCTTTTTTCTTTTATATACTTTCATTTGTTTAGTTTGTTTCTATTAATTTTTGAAGAAAAAAAATCAGTAATAAAAAAAGTCTAAAAGATTTTTTCCTATTCATAAAAAAATTAAAAGAATTAAAGGGTACTTCATCTCTCTTTTCTTTTATATACTTTCATTTATTTAGTTTTTTTATATCTTTTTTTATATAACTTTTTGCAAATATTTTCAGTACTAAAAAAATTATAAAACAGTTTTTTCTATTAAAAAAAAAACCCCATTGAACTGCTGGGTTCGAACCGTGAACCGTTGGTTTGAAACCAGAACCGGAATCGTGAACCGTAAATTCACAGTTCGTTTCTTCGTTTCTGTTTTTCCCTTTTCTAAAAACGGGACCGGCGATTTCAAACCGAAAACGTGTTTAATCATCCCTACTTTTAAGTGTCAATATTATACTTTATAATAGATTAAAAAATTAATTAATAAAAAAACTCAGTTTAAATTGACAAATTACAAACAAAATAAACAACACCCTTATGACAGGAATTTTCGTGTTACTTTGCAGCCTACAAGCAAAGCAAGATTTTTTTTTTTAAATATAGTTTTTTAAAAATTTATATATCAAAATAACATTTTCAAAAACTTAAGTACCAAACTAGCACTTTTGACTTGAAATCCGGAATTGGTAATTCCGGATTATGAAATCCGGAATTACCAATTCCGGATTTGATTTTTTTTTTTTTGTTTTCCAAAATTGAATTTCCGAAAATAATAATTCCGTAAATAGGGGGCGATCGCTCCCTAAAATAGAGCGATCGCTCATGTGTACTCCGGCGGTACCAATTTCGGATTCTATTTTTATTTTTTATTTTTTTCCAAAAAAGATTAAATGAAGAAAATAATATTTTCTGGAATAAATAGAGAGCGATCGCACGTATGTGGGGGCGATCGCTCTTAGTGTAATCCGGAACTGATAACTCCGGATTTTAATTTTTTTTTTTAAATACTAAATATATCTGAATTGAATTAAGTAATGTTTTTTTTTGAAAAATTCAAATCCGGAAATGCTAATTCCGGATTTGCTTTACAAAACCCATCTTCCTCGGCAAATCTGTAAAGAAATCTGGCATAATAAAAATTCATTGAAGAAGAAGGAGAAAAGAAGAAAGAAGAAGAAGGTGTATTTTTTTCAAAAAATATTGAAAATTCAAGAAGTTGATTAAGAAGTTCAAGAAGAAGAGGTGATTAAGAAGGTACATTTAATCCTCTTATTTTTTGTTCGAAATTTAAATTTAGTATTTATTTAAATTTTTTTGTGAATGTAGTGATATTGTTAAATTAGATTTTTTATAATTTATTTTTCAATTTCTAGGAATAAATATGGCTGGAGTTCCACTTATTTTCATGTGTTATTGGGGAGGAAATGATGAACACCCGTTTGAAGGTGAACATTTTGAAAGGGGACCAAAATGTGCACTTAGGGCTAAAACTCGGTGGAGTTACAAGAAGTTGATTAAAAAGTTAGCTAAGAAAATTGGGGTAGATCGAGTTGTTGTTCAGTTGCAAGTTATATGTAGATATCCTCATCTTGTTGCTCCCGGGATTGCAAACTACATTCCATTTGTAATCGACAATGATATGGGTATGGAAGTCATGTTTGATGTTTTACGCTTTCGGTTTGGTGGGTTGAGTAGCTTACAATTGTATGTTAAGATAAATTTAGTTGATAATGTGAATGTTGAGGAGTTTGAAACCTATGAGGAGCCATTACAAAATCGGTATGTTAATGACATGGATACCTTCCGGATGGGTTCTTTAAGCCGCTATAGTCGGATGGATCTTTGGAACAAGTACACAAACATATGTGGAAGAGGAAGAGGGAGAGGGAGAGGAAGAGGAAGAGGAAGAGGAAGAGGAAGAGGAAGAGGAAGAGGAGGAAGAGAGCGAGGAAGAGGGAGGGGGTGAGGGTGAGGAATTGTATAATGATGATGATAATGATTCGGATTATGAAGAAAATATTGAGTTGCTTCTAAATGAAGATCGTGACGATGGATATGATGATTGCGGTAGTCCTACCGATGTTAGCGAGAATGAGGGAGAAGATTTGGCATTACATTTGGTTGCTTACGAAGAACCACAACATCATGTGCATGACAGAGTCGGGTATCAATTTTATCGTGATATTGGAGAAGGATCGGAGATATATGATGATAACCAATATGACTTTGCCGAATGGAATGTAGAACATCGTGGACATTGCCAAAGGTATTCGCTTTTCAAAGAAGACAGATGTGCGTATAAAATGAAGTTGTTTCATATTAAGAAAAATCTCGCACTTCAAGGTAAAAACGAAGCACAACCCGAAAGTGGACTATTGAGTGTTTGATGAAAGATTTTCCGTGCAATTTTTATGTGAATGTGAGTTTGAAGAATGCCGGGTATTGGGAAATTACCAAATACAAGGGTCCTCATTCTTGTTTGGCAACCGAAATTAGCCAAAATCATCGAAACATGGATGCTAAGTTCATAGGGCGGGAAGTTTTGGAACCGGTTAAGGCCGATCCCGAGTTGAAGATTGTACTAGTGAAGGCGGAAATAAAAAAGCCTATGGAAAGGAAGTTTCATATAGAAAGGCATGGTGTGGCAAACAAAAAGCTATTGCGAGAGGCATATGGAGACCGGGAGGAATCTTACATAAGACTCGTCACGTTTGTTAGCCGCCATCCAAAAGTGGAACCCCGGAACCATTGTGGAGCATTCTCGATCCTCCTCCTCCCGGTGCTTTAGGTATGTTTGATCGTGTGTTACGGGCATTTGGCACTTGTGTGGAAGCATTCACTCATTGTCGTCCCGTTATTTACATTGATGGCACATTCCCCGCATGGAAGATATAGAGGGGTTATTCTTATTGCCGTGGGTATCGACGCAAATGATAGTCTACTTCCTCTCGCATTCGCTATTGTTGAAAAAAAAGAGGACTATCGAAACCGGTGTTGGTTTCTCGCATCTTCTATGCAAACATATTGTTAAGGGTCGTGAAGTTTGCTTGATATCCGATCGGCATAATGGCATCCTTTGCACGGTTGGAGACATTGCCACCGGCCACGAAATGTTATCCACGAGATGGTGCATGTTGCACTTGCGAGCTAATTTTCTTAAAGCTCACAAGGGCGTTGGATTGAAAGATCTTTTTTGGCGTGCTGTTAGCACCACCCAAGATAGAAAGCTTAAATGCTATCTGAGGCAAATTCGTATCATCAACCCTGAGGCATATAAATGGTTTGAGAACTTGGATGCTAGAAAGTGGACAATGGCTCACGATGGTGGATATAGGTACGACATTAAGACTACTAATTTGTCGGAAGTTTTTAATGGCGTTATGAAAGGAGCTCGGGAATGCCAATTTCGGCGGCTTGTTGAGACCTCATTCTATAGGTGTGTGGCATACTTTCAAGATAGACTCACTAAAGCAATTAGTGCTTTAGGGGAGATCCTAATGGCATCCCACCACCAAATGCCACGCTACAATTCGGTGAGAGAATCGATCGAAGATACCGATACAACTTGGATAAGGTCAGGGTTTCATCACGTCACAAGGTTTAACACTACGTCTCGTGGGTGTTTATAGTGTGACGACTGTGGCACGTGGTGACAAAGGTGGACACATTCAAGTTGTGAGATTGCGTGATCGAACATGCACTTGTGGCAAATGGATGCAATATCATTACCCTTGTTCGCATGTGCTTGCGTGTTTCAAATCGCAAAGTGTCGATGGTATGAGTTATATTCATCCTTTTTACAGCCTTGCCTCGTACTACAAGACGTGGAGTTGCTCTTTTCATCCAATCCATGACGAGGCCTATTGGAATGTAGATCATATTGTCCCACGTTTTTACCCTAATCCGGAGCATCGACGTGACAAGAAGCAAGGGAGACCTGTGTCAAGGCGACCGAGAAACTCTATGGATTGGCAAGTTGCAAAAAAAAGAATCGTTGTGGGATTTGCAAGTTAGAAGGTCACACGCGAAGGAGATGTCCAACTCTTAGACAAGAAGAGTTAATTGTTATTTTTATTATTACTTCTTAAATTACGTACTTTGAACTTTTAAGTATTGTTGTTTTATTTGAACTTGTAATATTGTTTTATTTGAACTTGTAATATATTGAACTTGTAATATATTTAACTCTTGGTGGAGTATGACATCAAATATATTTGTAGTTGCGAAACTTAAAACGACCAAATGGGTCAACCGCTCCATTTTATAGCAAATAAAAATATGAATAAAAAGCTGAAATAACATTAAAATAAATATTAAAATTAGTGATCACATCCCGATCACATAGGATAGAAATAAAAGTTCAACGGTTCAACAACACATACATTAATCAAACATTAAAATAAAGAGTTCAAATTAGTGATCACATCCCGATCACATAGGATAGAAATACAAGTTCAACGGTTCAACAACTTTTACATGAAAAACCCCTTCATGGAAAATCAGGATGGGATGAAATCCTTATGGAATACCCGCAACACAAATAAACTAATGTCATTTGTTGAACAATCACCCACTCACGATCCGTACCTAACAATTTTACCTTGAATACATTGGGGAGTGTGATGTTGAGTATATGTGTTTTACGTGAGGGGGAGAAAACAACAACCTAAAAATTACAAAAAAACATGATTAGATGGCAATATTAATAATAGGTTCAAGTTGTTGCATTTTTAATACATCATACCTGATGAAGTATCAGAACAGAACCAACAACTATGTCATCTCCGAACTCACTCTCGCAAACACCTTATGATGAATTGCACCACCTATTGTTCCCGTTGGATCCTATCAATTTTATCTTAATTAGTAAGATAAGACACATACTAATCATGCTAGAAAATATACAAAACTCATATGCTAACCTTCAAAGTCACCGTAGCGTCACCAAATTCATTTCGTGTGATGGTCTTGACAACACCAACGGCAACATTAATCCTATCAAATCCATTAGGAAATCCGCCCGTGATAGTAATGAAAGGGGTAGCAGCAATCATACCATCGCCACTGAGCAGTTCAAGTGCGGAGAGCCAAGGACTGCGTTCGAAATCTTTATCCTCCTTGGGATCTTCAATCGCTCTCCTCACATACTCTTGGGTCGAATCGAGAGGTTCCTGAGAGGATCCCCCTCTCTGACGATCGAGGTTTCTCTGGCGCAAAGCCAACTGCACGTCACCAGCTGGACGAGGAATCAGACGCTCTCCTTCGCGTTGAGACAGATTTATTTGAGAGAGGTGAGAGGGTTGAGGGTTAGATGTTTGGCCTTTTTCAAAATGAGGACGGAGATTAGAAGAATTTTTGAGTCTACGATCCATATTTCAGAGAGGAGAGAGGGTTGAGGGTTAGATGTTTGTAATGAAACTACTCCTTCCTTTTAAAGGGGAATTCAAATTTGATAAATCCGGCATTAGCAGTGCCGGATTTGTAAGTTAAGATAAATCCGGCATTGACAAGGCCGGATTTGTCGCCATGAAGATAAGATCGGCATTGGCAGTGCCGGATTTGAACGTATATTATAAATGTTCAACCTATCTTCAATTAATGCACTTTTTCTTCATTACAGTTTTTTGTCATATATGTGCAGGTGCACATAGGTACCAACACACAGAGTTGTAACATTACTATTTTTAACATGGAAAATCAGGACAAATGGGGCGATCGCCCCTTTCCATCCGCGCGTTCGCGCAAAGTTACTGGAATTTTGGGAGCGATCGCTCCAATAAGAGGGGCGACCGCTCCAAAGCCAAAATTGAGGCGGTTGCGTGTAATACTCCCTCCGTCCCAAAATGTTTGTCCCATTTTTTATTTTCAATTAACCTGTTATTGTATAAAACTCTTGTAATACTCCCTCCGTCCCAAAATGTTTGTCCCATTTTTGACTTTTTTGTTGAACCTGTTATTGTATAAAATGAAAAATATTATAATTACAGTGATTGCACATATGCAGTGTATTATCAAAATGTCTAATACATTTTGATCAAGAAGTCGGCCCATTTATTTTAGGATAAATAATTTCAAAACTTGAAGATAAATTTTATGATTGCAGCGATCCAAAAATAAATTTTTAACATAACACAATGTTTGCTTAAATTAAATAATGTTTTGCTGAAAACAAACATCAGCCATACCACCAGGCACAATACAAGAAGGGAAGAAATAAAATCGATTTAGCGAGTCAAACAAAGAGGAAATTAACAATAAGTTTGTTACAAACCAAAAATAAAGATGTCTTTGGGACACACCCCAACATAAAACCAAGTTTGCATGCCAACAAAGGCATGACGAATTAAAATACAAACCAAATATGAAATATTGTTTATGAGGATTCCCTCATCAAATTAAGCCACAAACCAAAGCATAAATTAACTAAGAGTTTTAAAATTCAACAAAAAACATTAATCTTCAGAAATGTCCACCATAGCCCGACCCATCTCCCGGTGGTGGTGGTGGCATCCGTCCAAGGATATTCTGGAGCAACCGAGTCTGCTCCTCCTGTACACGATCATGTTGTGACATCCAAGCATTTTGTTGTGCCCTCCAAGCCTGGTTAGTCTCAATCTCCGCATCCACGCAGACGGATAAATGTCCAAAATTTTCCCTCATATCTCTAATTTGACTCTCCACGTAGCCAACCTGCTCTGACAGATAATAAGCAGCCTCGACCGGGTCTGCTCGCCACTCCTCCTCCTCCTCCTCCTCCTCCTCATCATCATCATCATCATCATCATCATCATCTCCAGCGCGAGGTCTCCTAGATGACCCCTCACCCCTCTTTACATTCTGACATTTAGTGGTGAGGGTGAATAAGTTAATCTTTGGACCTCCTTTAATGTCCTTGTTCACTAACCTGATGTTAAATCCCGATTTTGTTATCAGGGATGTGATCAACAATGGAAAATTATAGTTCGTATTGGCCATACCCTTAGCCGTGTTCCATATCTCCTTACTGATTATTTTTCCAAAATCAATTGTTTTTCGTTGAACTATCATGTGCATTAGAAATGCACGTCTCCAATTAACCTCATTAAAATGAGAGGAGGGGAGGATCCTCTCACAAATAAATCTATGAAGATACTTCATCCAAGTATCCATGTCTCGAGCCTTTACAACTACCCCCTTCTTCACATTCCTAGGGTCAATTACCCCAAAAGTCGGAGCTAGCAAATGCAAATTTTCCCTAACTTTTTCCTATCCTCTCCATCTCTTTGGTGTACTCACACCCATTCTCCTCAATGTTAGTGGCTAACCCGTAATGTTGATTAATGGCATCCCTATCATAATTAACCTGTAGCCCCCGCACAAAAGACTGTCCCGTATTCCCCCGTTCAAAAACATTAGCATAAAATTCTTTGACTAAAAGTGAACTTCCATAGTTTGGGGGCTTACTCCCCAACTTTCCCCAATTGTAAAGGGTAACAAAACCATCTAAATACAAGCCATTAAAATCAAATTCCCTCTCCGGGTTGAATGGCTTGTTTTCATATAACTCAAAGAATTGTTGAGCTTGAATCCCAACAAATTTAGCAGCATCATACGGGGGACCGGTAGGGGTTGGAGTGTTGGTGGTAGTGGTTCGTGGTTTTTTAGGAGGCATTGTCAATAACAACTCAAAGATAAAAAATTGGAAGCTTACTTTTTAATTGGCCGGAAGTTCGCCGGAAGGTCGCCGGAATTTCGCCGGAGTCTTTGTCTTGAAAAACAAACGTGTGACAATCTTCAAAATGCACCTCAAACCTTGAATGTGTGCTTCAAAATGGATGATTGAATGATTTTGGGGTTGAAGAAAATTGGATTTGGGGTTGAAGAAGCTTGAATTTGGGGTTTGAAATTTGAAATTTTAGAGAGAGAGAGAAAAGGAGGCGCTGGTGGTAGGGTTATTTGATTGAGAGAGGGGGAGGTTTTTTTGGGATAAACCGTGCTTTGGGAAATCCGCGTAGAGGGCGATCGCGCTGGGTTTAGTGAGCGATCGCGCCTTTTCTCTGTAAAAAGAGGGCGATCGCTCGTTTATTGGGGTGATCGCGCTGGTGAAATTTATTATTTGTTTTTTAAGAAAAATAAATTTTTAATAAAAGAATCCGGAATTAGAATTTCCGGATTACATTGGGGCGATCGCCCTCTATAAGGGAGCGACCTCCCTCTTGTCCGTCCCTCTTTTGTCAAATTTCAATCAGTTTTTTAACGTTTTCGTTAATTTTTAGAATTTCCATCGCTTTTTAACGTTTTCGCTAGTTTCTCGAAGTCCAGTTAGTTTTTAAGAATTTCAGTCAATTTTTAACGTTTTTCGCTTAGTTTTTCGAAAAATCAGTCCATGGCAAGCTTTCATGAAATTAAAATTAACAATAATAAAAGAATAAGTTTTATAGAAAATTGACCACATCCAGGTCACGTAGGATACCGGTCAAGGATAATTGGACGGGGTAAATTCATCGTGGGATTGCGAATCCTACTCCCTCTCCTCGGCATACGACGACCACCCGATCTAGATTGTTGAGATGAGGATGAGGATGATCCGTCGGGACTTTCTCGAAAACCGCACACTAGGCAAATGGAAACTAGGCCTAAATCCCGAATCCCGAATGTCCGCTCGGGCGTCGATTATAATTGCTAGAAGAAGGGAAGGAGCTACGAGGCGGTTGCGTGAAATCAAACCGATTCATCAATTCGGTAAAAGAATTACCCGATCTGTCCGGGGTGAACTCGTCTGACCGAACTCAAACCGATGCATATCACCGTATTGATCCCGCATCTACGGCTCATCCCGCAGCTGTTGGTATCCGCCACGCCTACGAACCCGATTCTCCCTCTCGTGGCTCCTCTTCGGCGGTATGATCAACCGTTGGGGGGAGCTTGGGCTTGCGATCGTTCTTTGCTCCCTAATATGTGTCGGTGTGTTAGTGACACATTGTTGAGTGTAATTCACCATGTCTTCCAAGGATGTGGCATTCGTCGTATAAGTACATCCCTTGGAGACTTTGAATCTGCTCAAAACAATGAACTAAAATTAATTAATACGGAAAAATGGTATTGTTTTTTGTAAAATCATTGTATGTAATATATAACTTACCACACCCTCATAACCGGTTGAACGTGCTTTGAACCCTAGTCCCTCCACATTAGACGAATTGTGGATGAGCGATCGAGTAATACGCCTATACCATGTCAAATAGGGGTGATGGTAACTCATATCCACTTCACCAAACTCTCCAACAACGACATTAAACTCCCGTTCATTCCACCTTGCTATGTGCCGATCATGTTGTTGCATCCAGCTAACGCCCGACCGATCTTGCCGACTAATCCGATGCAAGTCCAAACCGGTGTCGCAGATCATCGTGCACACCTTGAACCATCCCAAATTGTCGCATTACGCGATCCGGAAAGTGCCATTCAACCCTCTCAAAGCGAGATGAGGGGCACCTTCGTCCTCCATATAGCTTAGCCCCGAAGGCGAAATTCGAACCGGCACACCGTTGTATGGGCCGCCACACAACCCGATCATTCTCTAAATATGACAACCGGTCTCGATAGCCTTGCAGAGTTATGGGCAAGGGCCACGAAGTATACGACAATGGACCCTTCCACCTACATATGAAACAATTGACATAAAAAATAATGAGTAAAAAAGCGATATATTACAAAACAGATCATTTACAAAATGAAGTAATTGAAATATACCTGTAACCCACTGGTTGCAATCCAGTAAGTGTTATTTCTTCATGTCTCCTAGGTTGTGTACACAACAACCTCTCCCATGCCCAAAGCTATAAAAAAAATTATCATTACGTACAAAACAGGTTAAGTCCACTAGCATAATGTAATCATATATAATAGACATACATGTACAATGGTTAAGAAGCCACCACACCCTTTCGAATCGTGCTGAGATGCTACACACATCTCCCTATACAAGAAGGCCAACGCTCCACTACCCCAACTGTACAGACCAATATTATTTATATCCCTAAGAAGTGCGAGGTACATCAACTTCACTAGGTTATCAGACGAGACGGGCATAATGTATGACCCCAATAATAAGAACATGTATGCTCGAGTATATGTCTCAATCATATGCTCGGACACATTATTGGGAAGCTGTTCAAAATGAGGGAAGTGTCCTAGAACCCATCTCATTGATATCATTCCACCTCTTTTGATGTCTGCAGTTGAGGGTGCAACCCCAAATAACTCCTCAACAATCTCAACCCATGCCAAAGCACTCCTACTAGTTTCTGAACTAGTCACCGCCATTCCGTCTACAGGAAGACCACACAACATGCCAATATCCTCTAAGGTGATGGTCATCTCCCCTACAGGTAAGTGAAAAGTGTGGGTCTCTGGACGCCATCTTTCAATCAAAGCCTCAATCAAATGCCAATCATATTGTATATGACCTAATAAATACACTCCATAAAATCCGTATTTATAAGCTTCTCTTCTATCCTCCAATCAACTCTAGGTGGAAGTCTTGGACCACGCCTAGGTCTTAAATTGGGTAACTCTTGTCCCTCCCAAATATATTTAGATCTATGTGTATCCTGAGAAGTCAATACATGAGGATCGATTGGCCCAGGATCAATAAATTGTTGTTGTACATGTTGATTCATCTGAAATAAAAAAATTTAATAGTAATTAAATTTAAATGGGACTTAATGTTTAATTTATGGACAATCAAAAATTAAGTACATAAATCATTTTAACAACAAAATATAAAAAATGCACAAATAAAAATTCTTAAAAAAATTTATATAGCTAAAATTAACAACTCAAAACAAATTAAAATAAGAAATATAACTAACCATTTTTAAGTACCAAACTAACACTTTCTCTCACAACTCTTTAAACTTCTTCTCTTCTCCTTAATTCTTTCTTTCTCTATCTCACTCTCTGCACTCCTTCTTCTTCCTTTCTTCCATGAACAATAAGAGTTAAGTTAATGGAAGTAGGAATTCAAAATTTGAATCCGGAAATGACAGCCCCGGATTCAAATTAAAGCAAATCCGGAATTGACAGTGCCGGATTTGAAGATACGCATCTAAGGAGCGATTGCCCCTTAAGTAGAGCGATCGCCCTCTCCTATTTTCAGAATATATTTTTTTATTTGCTTTATTTCTTTTTTGGAAAAAAAAAAAATAGAATCCGGAATTGGTACCGCCGGAGTACACATGAGCGATCGCTCTATTTTAGGGAGCGATCGCCCCCTATTTACGAAATTATTATTTTCGGAAATTCAATTTTGGAAAACAAAAAAAAAAAATCAAATCCGGAATTGGTAATTCCGGATTTCATAATCCGGAATTACCAATTCCGGATTTCAAGTCAAAAGTGCTAGTTTGGTACTTAAGTTTTTGAAAATGTTATTTTGATATATAAATTTTTAAAAAGCTATATTTAAAAAAAAAAATCGCAAAGCAATATGGTCAAAATAGAGATACACCCCCTTACTTTTAAATTAAGAGTTGAGATTTATTTGAGTTATGTGAAATCCACTTCAAGACAAATCACTCCGGGAGGAGATTGATGCTGAAGCGCGGGTTCATTAGCTACGGCGGAATATAGAAGTCTTGTTCATTCAGTTTCCAAAATAAGATAAAATAAAAGCAATTGTGATAAAAGCACAATCTTGAGACGGATACAGTATGTCACAGGGGTGAAAATGGTTCGGTTTAGTTCGATTTGGACAAATTTAGAAATCAAATCGCTAGCATTAGTTTGGAGAATTTTCAAATCGAGCTAAACCATAAAAAAATTCAGACCGAACTAAACCAAACCGCTATGGTTCAATTTGGTTCGGTCTAAACCGCGATTTGATTTGCGATTTGATTTTGCGGTTCAGACCACGGTACAAACCGCGATTTAGATCACGATCCAAACCGCATTTCAAACCATAATATTTTTTTGTTAATCATTTTATGACTAATGAATATAAAATATTTAAAAATAAGTAATTAGAATAAATACAAGCATAACTTACACTTCCTATAAATAGTATGTTCTTCGCGAAGATCTTCTAGGAATTGACAGAAATGTGCAATGGTGGTATGATAGTTGAATTTGCAGACTCAAATATTGAATCAAAATGTGCACTTTTTTGCCCATAGAAACTGGCTATTAAACTAATTAATAAATAAAGTAAAACAAAATAAAAAACTTTCCTTTCATATTTTCTCCTCTTGTTTTCATGTCTGATATTTGGTTTTTCAGTAAATAAGTCAGCTGAATTGTGTTGGAACATTTCTATTTCAATAATTCTAAAGTACTCAAGTTTAGATTAAGTAAGAGAAGAAGATGAAGGCGGAAGCGTGATACCTGTCGAGTTCATCTTGTTATTTGATGATGTTCTTGCAAAGGAAGGAAGAAAAGAAGAAGAAAATGAAGGAGAGAAATGTAGATCTTCTTGATGATAAATGCCTTCTTAGAACTCAGATTATGGAGAGAGTATATAAGAATGATGTAGTGTTTTTTAGGCTGATGGTAAGCCTCTATATATAGAAAAACAATGGCACCTCATCAAGGGACTACACTCTTTCAATTAAGCGGTGTGAAATTACCATTCTGTCCATCATAAATAGGTAATTTTCACCTCGAGAATTCTACACATTTAATTAATATTTTATACTTTACAGTAACATTATTATAATGATTTATACATGTACGTCTACATGTCACTTATATTTATTAAGTATACACATTTTGCAATCCATGTTCTTACAATCTCCCACTTGGATTGTCCAAACATGTGTTTATACTTTAACAAATTCTCATAAAATCATATTCATAATGTAAATGACAATCCATATGTGCACTTCATTGTCATTCTAAACAATCTCGTCAATTAGTTTTACAAGTATAGGAACTAAAGGGGTAGTCGTTGTAATTGATTCGCAACTAAACCCACATTAATCACATATATATATTCAACTAAATGACATAGATTAAGTATAGATGTGTAGCATGAAAAACTTAATGAATATATATTAAAACATGTATATATATTCCATCAACTAGTCCTAATTAACCAAATGAGATCAATATGAATAAAACAAATAGCAAATAAAGCACAACACAAACTCCTACTATATTATGCATTATCAAAAGTCGTTTCACCCATATGAGCAGTATGCTCATGAAACATCAAAAGAGATAACGCTTTATAAAATGGATCCAATAATATGGAGTTTGTTCCTATAAGTTGTATATCTATTTGTTCATTTTATACTTATTTCTCTTCAACAAGAGACATAATCATACGATGTCTTTCGACATCTTTGCATCCAGTAAAATAAAATCAGAATATCTAATGATCTCAAAATGATCCGATTTTGTATACATAAGCATGTAGTTTAATGTTTTATAGGTACTTCATCATTCTTTTGGATGCGACTTAATGTTCTTCTTTCCGAATTGCTTTGGTATTGACAAAGCATCCCAATAATAAATACAAGGTCTGAACGAGTACAGACTTGCGCATACATTAAGCTTCCTACTGCCTGTGCATAAGGGATATTTTCCACATACTTGGATTCAAAATTAATTTTAGTACATTACTTTAAACTGAATTTATCTCCTTTAGAGACAGGAGTGTCATGTGGTTTACAATTTTCCATGCTAAACCTTTGTAATACCTTCTCTATATAGTTCTTTTGTGATAATTCCAAAATACCTCGTGAACGATCACGATGAATTTCGATTCCCAATACAAAGGATGTCTCACCAAGATCTTTCATCTCAAATTTGTTTAAGAGAAATTTCTTAATTTCCTTTAGAAGGTTCTTATTATTACTAGCAAGTAAAATATCATCCACATATAAGACTAAAATTATAAATCTACTCCCACTGAACTTATGGTATACAAGATTCTTTTCAAAACCAAATGAAAGAATAACTTGATTAAATTTTAAATACCATTGACGAGAAGCTTGCTTGAGGCCATAAATGAATTCCTTAAGTTTACAAACTAATTAATTAGTTTGATCTGAATCAGTCACCATTTCTGGTTTCTTTATATAGATGGTTTCCTCAATGTCTCCATTGAGAAAAGCCGTCTTAACATCCATTTGATGAAGCTCAAGATCATAATGTGCCACTAATGCCATAATGATCATAAAAGAGGTTTTAAAAGATACCGGAGAAAATGTTTCTTTATAATCAATGCCTTCTTTTTGAGTAAATCCCTTAACAACAAGACGTACCTTATATCTTTCCACATTACCTTGCGAATCCCTTTTGATTTTAAATATCCATTTACAACCAATAAGTTTTGCACCTTCAGGCAATCGGACAAGATTCCAAACGTCATTGCCTTTTATTGATTTTAACTCCTCATTAATGGCATTGATCCACTTATGAGAATTATGACTATTAATGACTTCATGAAAGGTGATTGGTTCATCTCCCACTAAATCTAAGGTGTCCTTATTCTCCGCAAGATACACATCATAAATATCCGGAATAGCATTTCTTCTTTCTCTAGCAGATCTCCTTAAGGGCACTGGTTCATCCTCATTTTGAGGTTGTTGAATTTCCTTATGTCCAATCATTTTCATGTTGTCCGTTATTTACAGGAGTCTCTATATCATTTTGAATTGTATGTTCTTGTTGAATTTCAGGTGCAATTACTTGATTTCCAACATGAACTAAAGTTGAAGGAATATAGAGTGGTTCCTCTAACTCTTCAAATTCAAAATTATTACTATTTTTCCCACTAAATTCAACATCCTCAAAGAACCTAGCATTGCCAATCTCAAAAAATGTTCCAGTTTTCGGGTCATAAAATTTATATCCCCTAGATCTCTTAACATAACCTACAAAGTAATTACTAACGGTCTTAACGTTCATACAGAGTTTTGTCGATAGTCTTTGAAGCAGCTCTATTGAGAATATAAGTAGCGGTTCTTTAATGCATCACCTATAATGAGTGAGGTAAAGAAGTATAAGAAAACATACTTCTTATCATATCCTTAAGGATTCTATTATGTCTCTCCACTACACTATGCTAGGTTTGCCCGACAAAGTGTAGTGAGAGACAATCTCACACTCTTCAAGATAGCGAGTATGAAGGACCCGAACTTTATTCACTCAATACGTCCAATAATTGAGACTTTACATGAAGAAAATAATGTATCCATAAGGAGAGTAATCATCCATGAACGTAATGAAATATTGTTGACCATTCCATGAAGGGTTAGTGAATGGTCCACAAATGTCCATATGAATTAGTTCCAAGACGTTTGATACTCTCAAAGATCCTATTTCCTTTAATGTTTGTAAATTTTTCTTTAAAACACTTAATGCAAAAGGTTTTATCCGGAGTATCAAGTTGTTTTAGGATTTCCTCTGACATAAGCTTTATCAATTCTCCCTTTGGAGATATGACCCAAACGCCTATGTCATATAATACAAGAATTTTCACTTGATAACTTTTGCTTAGTGCCTTTAGTTTTGATTTCTTTATTATGGGACTCATTCATTTTCTTGACTGTGTCAAGTAAATTAAGATTATCAATATATGACAAAGTACTAGTACCGACAAGTTAGAAATTTAAAATAAAGATCACATTTATTATTACCAAAAGAACAAGAGTAACCTTCCTTATCCAAAACTGTGATATATATTAAATTTCATCTAAAGGACGGTACAATGAATATATTATTTAGTACAAAATAATAGCCAGTACTTATCATTAATCTAAAAATTCCTATGCCTATAACTTCAATCGGATTTCCAACTCCCATATAGATGTATTTCTCATCTTCACTGGGGATTCGGTAATTCAGGCAACCCTGCATACATGAACTAATGTGAGTTGTTGCACCAAATACAACTACCATGTATATTAAGGAATTGAAACCAAATTTGTCTTAGTACAAACAAGACCAAATGGCATACCATTCTGAATTCGCCATTCGCGATACTTATGGTAATCGTTCTTCATGCGAGTAAGGTCCTTGCAAAAGAAGCATTTCTTGACTTTATAATCATTAAATGATCATTTATGCTTCTTACTTGCAACCGCAATTTCCTTCCCTCTTCTCTTAATCCCATGAGAAGAAGTAAATGCTAAGTGAGTACTTTCTAATTTAAGATATTTCATCCTATCTTCCTCTTGTGTCATATGTGAAAATAATCCAAGGATCAAATTGAGGAGGAAGATAGATCAAAACTAAGTGCACGAGCAAATCTTCCGAAATTTCTAACTTAAGTGCCTTTAGTTTGATGGAAAATTGAAATAATTCAATAATGTACTCCCGAAGATTTTCCTCACCCTTGTACCGAATGGAAACATGTTTCCACAAGAATTCAAAAAAAAAAAAAAACTCAGCATTTTCGATCTCAGAGACATTGTCAAAAATGTCTTCGAAAATGCATTTTCCATAATCATTATACTCACGCGGTTGGACCGTTCGCATTGCTCAACATTTTTCCGTTCTATAACGGTATTTCTTTTATTGAGAGCAGCGGGATTTGATTTCCCTAATGCGTGATCGATGTCCATATAGCCTAAGATCATCGTTATATTATTTTTCCAAGTTTTAAAGTTAATCCCATTAAGCATCGGAACATTGTTCATAGCAGTAGTAATAAATGAAGCGCTTATTAAATCTATTGGGAATAAGAATGAAGAATGAATACAAAAAATGTATAAGAAACTACATAATGAATAAAGTGATTAATTATATCAATGAATCCCATCAAAAAGATAATCAACATGACATCAAAACTAATCTTTAGATTGCGAATTGACTCATAATTTGATTTATCTTAGGATAATAAATGGCTTTAAACAACACATTTCAAATACTTGCCTTCCTTTGGACCGGTTCAAGTATTAAAAATGTCCTAACATTTAAAGTATTTGTTACCCGGAAATAAAGAATATAAACAACTCATTTTAAATACCCGCCTTCCTTTGGGATGGTTCAAAGTATTCAAAATGATCAAACGTTTTATTCAATTATTACCCCATGAATGCAAATATTTAGTCAATAACAAGATCTCCTTTGGAAAATTCATGTTACCACATATTAATATAAACATTCATCACTTTACAATTTCGTATCTAAACAACGTAAATCACTTTGGCGACAATATTGTTTAGAAATGAATGAAATTGTTAAGCATATAATTAATCACACTTTAGGGCACAAATTAATGTATACTTTACTCAAACAATGAATGAAAATTAACCAAAATAGCAAAATATAGAAAATTTTGAAAATCTGACCAAAATAAGTCATGCTCGGTCGAGTCAAGGAAGGTGCTCGGTCGAGCAAATGACTCAAAAAAACACCCCTTTCTCCTCCCTTATGCTCGGCCGAGTCTTAAGGGTGCTCGACCGAGTCCTTAGAGGTGCTCAGCCGAGTCCTTAGGGGTGCTCGACCGAGCATCATGACCGTTGGATGGCGCCTTTTCAAAAAATTTCAAACGTTGTGCTGATACAAATGGGGTGCTCGGCCGAGTCAAGGGGTATGCTCGGCCGAGCAGCCCCTGAATGTCAAATTTTCCAGATTTTGACTATAAATTCTTAACTTAATGGTGAATAAATATTCAACCAAAGCAAGTAGATCCGCATACTCACAACACATTTTTAAATGCGTGGATATGCATTTGAACAAACTCACAACGCATCCAATGATGGTGGCTATGTTCAAAATGGGATAATCTTACATTAAAAATTGAAAGCCTTTTGAGTAAAACCAAAAATTTATATTCAGGTAAGGTACATAATCATAATTGGCCTAGCAATACCCTTTTCACAGAAATTTTTTCACACAAAAAATGAATGGTAAGCAAAATTAACGCTTAACCAAGACATGAATACACAAGTAGATCCAACACGGTTGTGCGACATAAAACGCTCTGTTGTGTCAATGGGATAATCTTGCATGAACCTGTTGTGAATTTGGTGGTACCCCGTTGCAATCTAGACAAGAAATCAACACACCCACAAGCACAATAATGGAAGAATCACACACACAAGAACACAAGAGTTGTTTACCCGGTTCATTCAACACATGAACTACGTTCGGGGGCAATTGCCAAGCCAATATTGTATTAGACACCTTTTAATATGTTGCTTCTACAACTACAATGTGTTCTAGGTCGTATCTATGTTTATATAGCAGTACAAGGAAACCCTAAATCAAATTAAGAAGAGTTTGTATCAAAGTAGAAAACAAATCAGCTGCAGATTTTTCCTCCCCGACACGTGGGCGGTCGCCCATCACCCCATGGGCGGTCGCCCATGAAGAAATTCCCCAAGCCGATCCTTCTGTCCACCTGGGCGGTCGCCCAACACAACAGAAGCTCCTCCACGATTTTCCTCCTTGATCTCACCAACTCCTCCGACTTAGACTCCTTTTTTCTCATAGTTTAGGACTCCAATCTCAACAATCTCCCACCGGAGACTAAACTAATAAGCATAGAACACCCATCAACTCCCACCATGGAGTAATGACCTTCGAACACATATCCCCCCATATTGGCTTGATACTACCGAGCCACCTGCTCAAGTACTAAGGCGAGTTGAAACCAAGCGACGTTTCAACCTCTCCGTGTTAGATAGTTCTTGCCTCCCCAAATCAGCTTCTACCTTGATTTCTCCCCGCAAGTCTAACTTCGCCTTCTCCCTCCCGGACTCCACCTTCCTCGCAATGCTTCCCCTTGAAACTTGGACGTACCTTGTTTCTTGCATCGTCTTCTTTTGGTCTGAATACGCTCTCTGTTAGGGCACTTGGACTTCCACACCGCGTTGATCAACTTTGTGTCCTTCTCCCCCCTAACATACCGTTTCTTGATGTCTCTCCTTTCTACACCAATAGGCCGGTTCTTTAGCCTCTTGCTCCCACCGGAACGAATATCGACATTGTAGGTAGAGTACAACATCTTTCCCTTAACCCCATGAGCTATCACCTTAGCCCCTTTTGTGACTTCCCAAGACCTATCAATGAAGGTTACACCATACCTTTCACTGTCAAGTTGTCCCACAGAAATCACTCTTCTCCTCAAATTCGGAACATGCATCACATTGTGTAGTTGTAAAACAGCCCCGTTAGGTGTCTTCATCATCACATCCCCCTTACCTTTGATCTTCAATGGTTGACCATCACCAAGATAGATAACCCCAAAATCTCCAGTTTTATACCGCTCCATTGATTCTGCATCCCCACTAGCATGACAAGAAGCTCCAGAATCCAACACCCAACCTTCATCCGACTGCTCCTCTCCTAGGATTAATACATCTCCACCATCATCCATCACGTGTGCACCACCATCTTTACCCGGACAGTCATAACTGATATGACCTAATTCGCCACAATTGTAGCACTTGACCTTTTTCCCCTTTTTCGGTCCTCCCCTTCCCCTATTTCTCTCCACCCTATGTGCAGTCCCATCTACGAAAGATTCTCCCCTTTTCTCTTTCCTTCGCAACTCCTCTTGAAGGATGAGATCTCTAACCTCCGTATACAACAATGCTGTTTTCGACGTACTAATCGTTGTGACAGTAACCTCCCAACTAATCAGGCAATGATTTTAGTAGAAAACAAGCTAGCACTTCATCGGAGAAAGTAATATCAACACTTTTCAATTGGTCCACCATACCTTTGAAACTGCCGATATGACTTGCCGCTGTCTGCCCCTCTGACATCTTCGCATTCGCAAACCTCTTTATCAAATGTACCTTATTGATATTAGACGGCTTCTCATACATGTCTGACAGCGTTTGTAGCAACTCCACCGTTGTCTTGGCCTCCATAGCGTTCCGTGCAACGTCGTCGGTTAGAGCACTCCTCACTGCTCCTAACGCCTTCCGATCTAACGTCTCCCAATCTCCTTGTGACATGTCTTCGGGTTTCTCCTTCAAGGGTTTATGAAGATCCTTACAATAAAGGTAATCTTCAATCCTTGTCCTCCAGAACGTGAAATTTACACCGTTGAATTTCTCGATTGAGTTCTTCATCTGATTGCTTCACCAAGTCCCCAAGAACGCGATTCAAAATTAATCAACTAATGAAAAAACTTTGAATCCTCCGAACCAATGCTCTGATACCAGTTGTTGTGAATTTGGTGGTACCCCGTTGCAATCTAGACAAGAAATCAACACACCCACAAGCACAATAATGGAAGAATCACAACACAAGAACACAAGAGTTGTTTGCCCGGTTCATTCAACACATGAACTACGTCCGGGGGCAATTGCCAAGCCAATATTATATTAGACACCTTCTAATATGTTGCTTCTACAACTACAATGTGTTCTAGGTCGTATCTATGCTTATATAGCAGTACAAGGAAACCCTAAATCAAATTAAGAAGAGTTTGTATCAAAATAGGAAACAAATCAGCTGCAGATTTTTCCTCCCCGACACGTGGGCGGTCGCCCACCACCCCATGGGCGGTCGCCCATGAAGAAATTCCCCAAGCCGATCCTTCTGTCCACCTGGGCGGTCGCCCACCACCACCTGGGCGGTCGCCCAACACAACAGAAGCTCCTCCACGATTTTCCTCCTTGATCTCACCAACTCCTCCGACTTAGACTCCTTTTTTCTCATAGTTTAGGACTTCAATCCCAACAGAACCATCATGTCCTTTTGAGTAAACTTCAATCCATATTCAAAATTTAATCAAGTAATGAATACTAACACCCTAGCAACGAATTAGAGCATTCAAATAACATCATAACATAATGACATCAACAGGATTAAGAATCAAAGTAAAGCAAAATATATGCTATATGAATTCAAACTTAATCCAAAATTTGAGAGGCTCTGATACCAATTGTTGGAACATTTCTATCCCAATAACCCCAAAGCACTCAAGTCTAGATTAAGTAAGAGAAGAAGATGAAGGCGAAAGCGTGATATCTGTCGAGTCCATCTTGTTATTTGATGATGTTCTTGCAAAGGAAGGAAGAAAAGAAGAAGAAAATGAAGAAGAGAAATGTAGATCTTCTTGATGATAAATGCCTTCCTTAGAACTCAGATTATGGAGAGAGTATATAAGAATGTTGTAGTGTTTTCTAGGCTGATGGTAAGCCTCTATATATAGGAAAATAATAGCACCTCATCAAGGGACTACACCCTTTCATTTAAGCGGTGTGAAATTACCATTCTGCCCATCATAAATAGGTAATTTCCACCTCGAGAATTCTACACATTTAATTAATATTCTATACTTTACAATAACATTATTATAATGATTTATACATATACGTCTACATGTCACTTATATTTATTAAGTATACACAATTTGCAATTCATGTTCTTACAAATTGGGCTAACCATTACACTTGTTGCGAATAGAAATATTTTGAATCAGTAAGGCCAAGAGAGATCATGAGATGATAGTCATCTAGTTCCTTCCGTGAGAAGTGAGCGCCTAGCCTGATATTGTTGGGTCATTTTAGTACAGTCAACTTTCTTTCATATGCACAAGTATAATAGGGTTTTTGAAAATTAATGATCGAGATTAACTAAAATTTTGAAGGGATGGTCAGGAATGCAGTTTCATGGTTCGATTTATGGCTTGGTTTTATGGTTCGGTTTCACGGTTTTAAACAGTTCGGTTTGGTTTGATTCGGTTTAGGACTGTCAAACCCCAAGCTGAGCTAAACCACATGATCTGTTAATTTTTCAAACCGAACTAAACCACTTATATCTAAAAATCAAATCATATTATACAATTTAGCTCGATTCAATTTCAAACCGCAATTTAAACCAAATCACAGTCACCCATAATATGTCTATGTCAGGCAACAGCCTGTGTCACCAAGGCGATTTTATATATAAAATCGAGTAAATGGCCGGGACCCACATAGTTATTTACCGCGGGCCCGGGATTTCCACGTGCTTACCTACTTCCTCTTCAAGTCTTCATCTTCTTCTTATTGAGGAACCACTCCCTTAATATACACACAAATCTTCATTTTCTGAGTACTTGCTAAAAGCTTTTCTTTTTCTGGATCATTTAGAGCGATTTAATTCTTGAAAATATGGCAGCAAACGGATTGAAGACTGTCTGCGTTGTAGGAGGAACTGGTTTTGTCGCTTCTTTGCTTGTCAAACTTTTGCTCGAGAAAGGCTATGCAGTCAACACCACAGTTAGAGATCCCGGTTCGTCTCTTCAAAGTTTATTTCTTTAATTTATCTTCCATTAGTCCATTCATATCTCTCATGGGGGACATCCCATAAAACTGGAACCATACAAAAATGATTAGCTAATAGCTTTTACTCAATTCATATGGGAATATTATATATTTTCATTAAGTTAAATGCATTTTTAAGACCAAATTGGTAGTATAATTATTGACATTTATCAAGATATCCCTTTTTTTTTGCTGCAGAAAATCGGAAAAAGATTTCCCACCTCATTGAACTAGAGACTCTGGGGACCTTAAAGATCTTCAAAGCAGATCTTACAGATGAAGCCAGCTTTGATGCTCCAACAGCCGGCTGTGATCTAGTCTTTCATGTCGCCACTCCAGTTAACTTTGCATCTCAAGATCCAGAGGTACGAAAGAAATTTATAATCTAATGCACGATTTCTTGAAGAAATCACAACTGTGCAAACCATAAATCTAGAGAAACAGAGCGACAAGAAAACCCTTGAAACACATAGAATTATTGATCTCTATCACACAATGAATTACAACAATTAAATCTGCTAGGGAATATAGTTTATTTATATTGCATATTCCTAACCCTGCAAGGTTTTAGAGTCCTGCACCAAATCTGCTGCTGATCAGACCCAATCCGCACTAGGGTGCGATCGCCCCGTCCGTCCAAACAGGCACCGCGCGATCGCCCCAAAATTCCAGAGACTACGCGCGGTCGTGCTTCTGCCTGGCGCGGTCGCTCCCTAGGTGATGTCACAGGAATTACCGATTTTCCCCTTGTTCTATCCTCTAATATGTTCCCAAGTTAGATGACATCAAACCCAACACATATAACATAGCGAGAATTACCAATAAATTAACGGAATTTGTTAGTTAGTTAACCTGACCGTGGTGCAAAACCGTTAACTTTATTTTTCCAGAATGACATGATAAACCCCGCAATACAAGGAGTGATCAATGTTCTTAAGGCATGTGCAAAAGCGAAAACAGTAAAACGGGTAATTTTAACATCGTCAGCAGCAGCCGTAACAATCAATGATCTGAATGAAAATGGCGTTATTATGGATGAGCAGAACTGGACTGATGTTGATTTTCTTACTACTGCAAAGCCGCCTACTTGGGTAAATCTCAATATTGTGTTTCTAGTATTTATTTCTTACAAGTTTTTATTCAAAAGTAGTCACGAAGAAATAAATAAAATTAATCTGTATTTACAGGGGTACCCTGTATCTAAGACATTAGCAGAAAAAGAAGCGTGGAAATTCGCTGAAGAAAATAAGATTGATCTTGTTACTGTCGTTCCAAGTCTCATGATGGGCCCTTCTATCACTGCAGAGGTTCCCAGCAGTGTGGAACTGGCCATGTCCTTAATAACAGGTATAGAGAACAAACAAGATTTATATTCATATTACAAAGTTGAAAATGAATTCTTTCCTTTGAGTTGATTTTTTTTTTTTTCTGTCAGGAAATGAATTTCTGATAAATGCTTTGAAAGGTATGCAATTACTTTCGGGATCAATATCCATTACACACGTTGAAGATGTGTGTCGCGCACACATATTTTTGGGTGAGAAAGAATCAGCATCTGGTCGATATATTTGTTGTGCTGTTAATACTAGTGTTCCGGACCTGGCCAAGTTCTTAAATAAGAAATACCCTCTCTTCCAAGTCCCTACGGAGTGAGTTCTCAACCTTGCGTCTTATCTTTTACTCCCTATCTCCGTCCCAGAATGAATGCCAGTTTCTGTACCCTTTTTTTTTTCTTTTTTTTGAAAAAATACAGGTTTGGTGATTTTCCATCTGCCGCAAGGTTGACAATCTCATCAAAAAAGCTTATCGAAGGGGGGTTTGAGTTCAAATATGGGATTGAAGAAATTTACGACCAAACAGTGGAGTGCTTCAAGGCCAAGGGAAAGTTGTCTATTAACATTGAAACATAACCTTTATATTGTGATTCTTAAGCATATTTTTTCTTTTCTACTCAGAACAAATTTGAAGATCAAGACCGACTAGTCTTGAGCTATGAATCTAATAAACTTGCATTGTTATGTCTCAGGCACAATATTTATAGATGATATTAATATTTTATAATGATATTTTCTTGTAACCAAAAACAAAATGTCATTATTTCTTGTCCATTAACACTTTAAGTCACATTTACTATAGCACGAATGTTATATTTGTAATCATAGAAGTTTGATAATTAAATTGATAATGTCCGAATATCACGATAGATAAAAAAATGTAGCTTACTTTGGATAGTTTTTCTTATAATGATTGTTAGGAGAATTATATAACGGAAATTCAAAAAGGATTTCTTAAAAAATTAACTGGAAATGGAAATGAATAAAACTCAAAATCGGAAAGTAGAAATCGAGGCTTGTGTTGGACACAATCTCCGTAAGAAGTAAATGCCTCACACTGGTGCTAACGATTACTGACAATCTTCTCGTAAGATGCAATGACTTTAACTGTCGTTAATAAAAGCACTCTAAATTAACGGGAATAGACACAGTTCAGATCTGATGGATCTGGACCATCCGATCAGATCCTGGTAAAGGCATCAGATTGAGCGGAGCGACCCACGCCATTCGAGAAGACGCAGATTCTCTATCTGACCGACCTATGTCCGTTCGAGAAGGCACATCCGCCCAACACACACCCGTTCGGCCCATCGCACCTATTCAGTCCTCGCCAAGCCCACTGTTTATTCGGCCCAATACACGAAGTGCAAAGTGCGCCTATAAAGTGCCCTTTGCGTGGGCTCGGGCTCAGCACTTCCTCGTGTTTCGAATTTGAGCTAATACAAAACTAGCACAATTAGGCAATTATTTGCATGGTTGACCCAATGAACCACTAGGTTGCATTGTAATGAGGATAACACTTGATTGTTACCTACATGAAGTGGATGAGTTTAAAAACTCTCATATTTTGTACTTTTTAGGCAATGTGGTATATGACCTTCCATATTTACAAAAAAATTCATATAACCATTTTCAATTGCATACTTGAACATTAATTTCTCATTCACCACAATTTGATTTTGAGAAAATAAATACATTACATCACATTAATCTACTCCAAATGTAGATTACAAATATGCAATTTATTTTCATTTACATAAAATGAAATTATATTTAATTTCTGATCAAAGATTGGCCAAATTCAATATTTGAAACAAATTCCAACAATGATGAATCAATAAAAGGATTTATGATTGGAATAAGATTAGGGACGACAACTTTACCGGACCCGACCCGAACCTGAAAACATCCGACCCGTTCGGGTCGGGTTCGGTAGTCATATTTGAAAACCCGTCGGGTTTGGTATTTCAATGGTGCCCAACCCGACTTAGTATACAGCTATTTTACCCATATATGATATACCCCTCTGAAATTATCCGGGATTTCGCGCGGGGCGCGAAACGCGGTTGTCTTTCGCGGGGGTTTGGTGTCTGAGACCTCGCTTCATGGGAAGGAAAAATGAGGAGTCGCCACGCGGTTTTTGTATTTTGAGCCCAAACGTTGAGAAACGGCTATTGTGAAAAGGTGTCGTTTTTATTGGTAGCAAAAACTTAGGAAAAGGCTTTGAAAAAGGGGATCATTTTTATTGGTAGCAAAAAAGAGTAAAAAGCTTTTAGTACCAGAGATTGTTAGGTTCGGAGGTCAAGTTACGTTTCGGGTAGAGTATTACGAGATCGCCCGAAATGCCTCGCATGATGAGTCTTTCTACCTTTCTCGAAATCGTGTGTGTGTGTGTGTTTTGAAATGGGGGCTTGAATGACAAGCTTAATCTTGGTTTGAATGACAAACGTTGATTAGGTGACTTTTGAAAAGACGAGCGTTTGAATGACAAACGTCGGTTTTGAGTTTGAAATGAGCGTTTGTGTGACAAACGTCGATTTTGAGTTTGAAAGGAGCGTTTGCGTGGCAAACGTCGATTTTGAGTTTGAAATGAGCGTTTGCGTGGCAAACGTCGATTTTGAGTTTGAAATGAGCGTTTGCGTGGCAAACGTCGATTTTGAACCGTGCGAGTCATTGTTAACGATTTTTACGGGAAAAATGCGTATTAAATGACTTTTGAGTGTCAAATGGCGGCTTTTAGTTTGAAGATGAGCATTCGGAGGCCGAACGTCATTTCGCGCGTTTTGAAAGAGAGTTCGACGGACGAACTCCGGTTTTGAACCGGGCATTACATTGTTAACGATTTTTTACGGGAAAAATGCGTATTAAATGATATGCGATCAACGAATCGGGTTGCGACTCGGACTTTGAAAAGTAAATACTATCACGATCCAAATGGGTCGGACTTGTAAATGACAGTATTTAAAGCAGTGTCAACGGAATCAAACGATCCGGAATCGTAAATGACGATCGACGAGGCCAATCGGCTCGGAATTGTAAATGACGATCAACGAGGCCAAACGGCTCGAAATTGTAAATGACGAAAATTAAGTAACGATCAACGGATCGATCGATCCGGAATTGGTAAATGACAATAAAAGTAAACGGAACGGGGTCGGAACGCCGTTTTAACCCGTGATTACTTCTCTTACGGAAAGAGAAGAGGATCGAGGGGCTAAAACGTATCGGACCCCGTTAGACGGAGGCGTCTACATTTCGATAACGACGTTCGAAACGGTTGTAGCGACTGGCGCGTAAACCGAGACGGAACGAGAGATTTAGAGAGAGGGAGTTATACCTATGGCTAGGGTCGACTCCTTTGGCTCGGGAGGTGTGTACGGGACACGGAAAGTGATTCGAAAGGTTGTTTCGAAGTAGTAGGGTGCGTATTTGATCGAAATACGAAGATTTCACGCGAATCGAGACGAAACGGGAGCTCGGAAGGGGTGAAAACTGCTTAGGCCGTGGGGGTGGTGATTTTTTGGAGTGATTTTGGT